>APFE031022303.1:380181-396997 GCA_000404065.3 Pinus taeda
GCAAATCACTCAGATGATAAATTATAGTGCAGCAAAGTTATTTTCAAGTTCACGGAATTTTATGCAGAGAAAAGTTTACTTCATGTAGAGAAACGTTCACTGAATTTTATGCAAAGAAAAGTTTATTTCATGTAGAGAAAAGTTCACGGAATTTTATGCAGAGAAAAGTTTATTTCATGTGGAGAAACGTTCATGCACTTTCATGGTTGGTTCATGGTATTAGTCCCACAGTTTTTTGATCCTATGGTTTTGGCCCGTGGTATTGGTCCATGATTTGAGGAAGAGCTTGCCTATATAAAGCAAAGGAGATCATTTGGCTTGGGTATGCTTTTGGGTTGAATATCTTAAGATCTGAAATATTGGGTTATTGTTTCAAAAGCTCAATCTATATGAAAGTGAAGTGGAAAGCGAATCTGTGAAGGGTGATCTCTCGAGCGCTATCGCTGTGGAAGTGCGGAGGCGCCACAGGAGACGCCACAGAGGCGCCACAGAAGGCGCACTGCGGAGACGCCACAGAGGCGCCACAGAAGGCGCAGTGCAGAGACGCCACAGAGGTGCCACAGAAGGCGCAGTGCGGAGACGCCACAGAAGGCGCAATGCGGAGGTGCCACAGGAGACGCCACAGAGGTGCCACAAAAGGCGCAGTGCGGAGACACCACAGAGGCGCCACAGAAGGCGCAATATGGAGACGCCACAGAGGCGCCACATAAGGCGCAGTGCGGAGACGCTACAGAGGCGCCACCGAAGGCACAATGCGGAGCCGCCACAAGAGACGCCACAGAGGCGCCACCGAAGGCACAGTGCGGAGGCACCACAGAAAGCGCAGCTGCGGAGGTGCGCGGCGCCACAGAAGGTGAAGTGCATAGCGACGTAGGCCAGAGAAAAAGAAATTGCGTATCTGTCTTAAGATCTTTTGTTGACTGATTTTTTTTGTTGATAAGGTGTTCTGGGTTTAGTTTACTGTTATTGTGGATCTGGTTATCTGGGTGACTTACTGGTACTTGATGATCATTTGATGTATATGGATCCAGTTTGAAAATTTATGAAAAAGTGGTCCTTGAAAAGAAGTAGGGGGTTGTAGCTCCCTTCCAGGAGAGACTGGAAAACGAGAGAGAGTTGTAGCTCTCTGCAGGTTGCAGCCTGCGTACTGGTAAAGGACTGCACCAGTACAAGACCATTGTAAAAGGAGTTTCTAATTTGAAAGAAGATAGAGACATATTGCAGCAGGTGGTTTTCACCCACATTGGGTTTCCACCTTATATCTGGTGTTCTTTGATGTGACTGTCTGATTTTCTTGCTCATTATTTTATGGTACTGATATGAAAAAATAATTCAAAGTGTAAATAAGGAAGATTTGTTAAAAGAACTAGATAATACTGATTCACCCCCCCTCTCAGTATTATTTTCAACAGTATATAGGCTAAAAACTTATAGGTTGGTAGGGCTCATATTGAGAGGCTATCAAAATGACGGTTTATCTGAGGGAGTGCCATGTTCAAGGGAACTTTTGCTGCCAAACCACGCTTCAGGAAATAGTTGTATTTCCACTTTTTCCCATCTGATTTTTAATCAGTCCAGAAGGATAAACTCATCAATCTTTTCAAGTTTAGAGAATCTAAAAAGGATTGCAAAAAGAACGACTCTTTTCCCTATCTGATTATTTTAATGAGTCCAGACAAGAAAAATCGTCGATTTTTTCATCTTTTAAGAGTCTAAAAAGTATCATAAAAAGAACAACTCTATATCTTGTCTGTGTATTTAAAGAGTCCAGACTAGACAACTCAGTGATCTTTTCATCTTTAGAGAGTCTGAAAAGATCGTAAAGAGAGACTCCATTGTGGTCCCTTTGTCATAGTTGTTAAACGGGTGCGACACAAAGTTAATAATATACCAGTATCGGTTACTTTTCCGTATTTAATCTACTGGACCCGGATAAAGAGAAACCTTTTTCCAATAGATGTCAACCTCATTTTTTTACGAGTACAAGGCGGTAAACTAAACTCGTGCTTTGTCCTGACACTTTAACGAGCTCAGTAACAAAAACTCGGGAATTTTCATTTTTTAACGAGCTTGAAAAAGGTACCTAAAAGAATGCTCGAGCCATCTTTATCATATTTAATGAGCAGCAAGACATAAGTCGGGATTTTTTTAGTTTAAAGAGCGAGAAAAAAGTGCCTAAAAAGGATGCTCCGTTGGTCTTTTTCAGTAATTATGATCTAGAACTAGATCAGAAAAGAGGTGCTCAGAGCATCGTTTGCATATATTTAACGAGTGCAAATGATGAAAAACTCAGGGATGTTTGTGTTGTTTAAAGAGTGATAAAATATCCCAAAAAAGTGCTTTACGGGTTGTGGTATATATGTTTAACGAGCTCTACAACAAAAACTCGGAGGTGTTTATATTTTTTAAAGAGAGATAAAATGTCTCCAAAAGTGCTCTATTTATCATTGCATAGTTTTAACGAGCGCAAGGACAAAAGCTCAGGGATGTTTATATTTTTTAAAGAGAAATAAAATATGCCTAACAATGCTCTATTTCCGAAGCATATGCTTGGTGCCATACTAGGCATAATACTTCTTTAAGTAGAGCCCATTCCTAGGGTCCTTGATCAGGACTCCTTCCCAGTCCTGTAATTCGTATGCCCCTTTTGAGAGGACTTTCATAACGATGTAGGGACCTAGCCAAGTGGGTCGGAGCATGCATGCCTCCAAGAGATTATCTTTTGGATGATAGAGTGATACGAAGTCACCCTCTTGGAAAGAAGAAAACCTAACTGCTTGTGCAAATCTAGCTTGTACCCGCTCCTTATGAGCTGTGAGTGCTAAAGCAGCAGCTCTATGGGTTTTATCTAGTTGTTTTAGGTATAATAGACGTTCTTCTTCGGCCGTAGGGCCGGGCATGGGTTCAATGGCTATATCGAGGGAAGGAAGTGGCCACCCATTTCGTTTTACCTCATCGTATAGTTGGATCTCATGCGCGACAAACGACGGATTAAAGTCGGGGCATTTCCTCGTGAGACCAAACGAATTCTCCATGGGATTCCTCATGTAGGCAAGTGGAGTTTGCAATTTCCTCAAGAATACAATCTGCACTCATTTGGGTATCTTCCATGGTGCCTATCATGACTGAAATATCTATGGGCATTGACTTGGAAGTGTCATCCATATTTTCTTCCACCCATAAAGTTTGAATGCTTGTATAGGGTGAGAAATGATTTTGTTTGTGTCAGAGGACAAGACTTTAAGAGGCATCATGTTCGAATCAGATGCCAGACCCCAAATATGCCATTCCTCCCAATGTTGCTCACCGAAACTCATGATTTCTCTAACGGCTTCATCCGTTGAGGGGAGTTGATTGCATGGATCTAAAGGAAGAGCGGTTATGGGAAGGGGGGTGGTACCATCGGTGATAGCCAACTTGATCGGAGATGTGGATGCTAATTGAATGCCTTGGTAGGCTGATTCAGCTGATGACAACGACATCTGGTCTTTGAATGTGTCAAGGTCTGAAGGTGCTATTAGGATCTAGGGATCAGTCAATTCATGAGGAATTGATGAAAGCATTTTGACCAATTGTGGAACCTGTGGTGACGGAAGAGGAAAACAACCCATCAGGGAGGAAGCCTTTAACAGTTCGGTACCGATGCTGACAAAACTGTCAGTTACACCTCCTACTAGGGGTATGGAGCCATTTGGTAATGGTGAATAATTAGAGGTGTAGAAAGACAATTGATCCACTATGATGATCTTTCCATCCAATGGAAATAGGATGATATGAGAGATAGTGGATACGATGGCCATCATGGCATATGTCCAATTGTGACCTAGCAAAAAATTATAGTTGAGTCTCTTGTCCACGACTTCTACATCCACCGTGACTGTTTTCCCAGCCAAAGTGATGGGAAAACTAGCTAAGTATCCTTTTGGGACAAAGGTGTGGCCATCAAAAGCTTTAAGGGAGTTCAACGGTGGGGAGAGGGTTGGGGAACCCAAGGCAAGCCAACATGAAGCTGACATGATGCAGGTCGAATCACCTTCGTCGATGACAGTTCGGTGTATACCTTTACCTTTCGAATTGATATGCACCTGAAATGCAAGTTGGTGGGAAAGGGGGGGTTTACAATTGTCCATGTCGAAAATGGCAAGCATGGAATTTGTAGGATCAATACCCCCGATAGTGAAAAGCAAAGCTTTCCTTTGGCTAGGGCATGTCTGTAATACTTCAAGCACCGACATAGCCAATGGCGCTTGCACCAAATACTCTACAATGTTGTGGTGTTAGGCAGCACATGCAGATGTGTTGTGCATTGTGCATCGAAATGCCCCCTTGCGGGGTCGAATTACAAGGTCCTCAACTAGCCTTTCGATTCGCAAACCATTGGGCGGTGATGGGTTTCGACCTAGGATGATTTTGCTGCTCGAGTGACAGGAGCTTCATATGATTTGGCTCAGGTTGTTAGTTCTACCATTTCAAATGTGTAAATGGTAGAACTTCCTTCACTGGCTGAAGGTTGTTGTGAACCATCACTGCCCCCTGACGTGGGTGGCATTTGGTTGGCAACGAGATTTTGCTGTTGTTGATTAGGAAAAGGATTTCTAAGGACCGCGGGTGTCTTACCAGAATATTTCTTGGTAAGGTAATCTGTGCATTCTTGAAGACGTAGACAACGCCAGGTTACGTGATCTTCAAGATAGAGTTTGCATGAATAGTTGGTGCCTTTATCCTTTTCCATATCAATAGGTGCTACAACCTTCTATTTCAGGTTGGGCTGCTTAGATGACTGCTCCTCAGAAGGAGCGGCCTTGTTCTGTTTCTTCTTGTTCTTGCTACTGGATTTCTGTGTAGACTGCACAGAGTTAATCGCAGTGGAAGGAAAAGCAATCGTTTTGGTAGAGGGGACCACTGCCAACTTGGCAACGAACCCACTGAGATGTTTTACAATTCCCGTGGAGGTTGTGCCAATGAACCCATCGGCATGCGCTCCAGAGCGCTGAGTGGTGGGAGGATTGGGATTACCAGGAGCATAGGGGATAATTTCGTAGAGAGTGCCAAATTGTGAATAAATTAAATCTGAGTGTTTGGCACGACTTATGGATTGGTCCTCTATGACTGCACCACCTAGAGCGACATCTCTAGTGATTTGCGGGAGTAGCAACTTACAGAACCAATCTATTAAGAGAAAATTAGGGATGGGTGCTTTGACTAACCTCCGCCCACGTCTCCATTCATGGAAATGATCAGAGATGTGCGTGGAGGTATCCTGATGAAACGAAGTGAGGAGTTCCATCCCTGTCTCATAACGGATAGGTAATTGAAAGTGCTTTAGAAACTCCATCACTAAAGCATCAAAGGTATTCACTGACGCACGTGGTAACTCAATACAGCACATTGCAGCATTGCCAATGAGGGTACGAGGAAAAAGATGCAACCGGACACTGTCATCCACCATGGAGTTAGAAACACACCATAGATGGTAGGTGGTGACGTGAGTGCCTGGATCCTCCCCTTATTTTTTGTCGAACTTAGGAATGTCCATCGGTATTTTATGCAGGATCAGCGGCCATTGTAGGTTATGGTAGATGGGGTCATTTGTCAACTTGTATAACTTGGGGATATCCAATGTTGCCAAAAAAGGTAAATTTTTGGGTGCCCCCGACTCAGACCATTGTGATGGCAGATGTCTTGAGGAGCTTTGTGCTCCTCCCACCATTTGGTTTCCCATGCTGTACATGGGCTGTGTGGTATAGCGGTTGCTTTGCGGTATGGTGTTTTAAAGTGGATTACCTTGAGGGTTTTGATGCTAGGGTATGAAGTTTCCCCTATTATAATCAGTGCCCCCTTGACTTATCTGAGTGTGTGAGAAGGGTGCCCCCATGCTTTGGGTGGGAATCCCTTGTGGATTCCCACCCGACACAGAACTAACCATATGGCTTTGATTAACAAAGGGAAAATTCATGTCAATCAGTGAATATCCATGCATGCCTGAGAACGGCAGGGGAACTGTGAGATTCCCCGCCACCATGTGCATATTGGGAACTACCCCAGATGTTTGAATCTGGGGGTTATAACTGTACAACGGCGGCCAACCTTGGTTTTGGTAAATTGGAACTGTGCCCATAGTGTCACATTGAGTGTTAAATGGAGCATTGTATGTGGCACTAGTCGAAGGTATGCTTTGATGCACCATAGCAGTGGAACCTGGCATCTACTGGGTCCCACTAATAGAGGGTGTTATGTGAGTTGCAGTACCTGGGACAAACATGATTGTGAGGTTCCACATTGTTAGTGTTGTGATGACCGTTGACTCGGGAAGTGGTAGAGGACTCACAATGTCTCTATAATTCCACAACCCTTGAGGTGTCGACTGAATAGATGGGAGAGTTCCTCCCAGTGAAGAGTGAATTACTGGTACGGCGGGATCAATAACAGGATCCGAAAGATTTGTACGAGGGGTGTTAAAATGAGGAAGAAATCCTTCCATAAAGAAATCCTCTGACAAATCAGAAGCGTCGGTCATCCAGAATGATCCCGTGTGTGATTTAGGAGACTGATCCCTCGAAGATGAGGAATCTGATTCAGTGGATATCGGCAGATCCTCCATAGTGAGTGGAGGAAGTCCTAACAATCGTCTGGATTGATGGAGAGGGCAGGATGTAGCCACAATGACTGGTAAATTTTATCAGATAAATTTTAAGGTGATATTCTTTAAGTCTCAAAAGTGATAGCACTCAAGCACCTAAAAAGAAAAAATACACTAAAAATGACAATCAACAAACAAATTGAAATTACCTTGTCTGCTAAACACTAATTACTGGAGATGAAACCCAGTTTCTCAATGAGTAATAGAGAAGGATGGCCAAATGTATGGTTACGGTTACTTTTGAGCTTCACCTGAACCTTAGATTAAGGGGCCAAGTACTCTCGTGAAGACGAGCACCCTCCCAAAAAATGAAGACAAAGTAGGTCCATCCATTTGATGTACCAGGACAGCCCATCCCAGTCACCTTAGGTAAGTACCTAGAAGTATTGGCCTCTAGAGATACCTCAAATCACAGACATTACCAGGGGGGACATAGTCGTAGATAGCACGCTGTGTGGGCAGGATACCTGAGTCCCCGACTCAATTCGGAAATCCCCGAAGGGACCCCCGTTACAAAAAATGCCCAAAGCAGTTGTAAACAAAGGCAGTCTACCTTCAATTACAATCCGATGTTGTCTCATATTTCGCTCTAGTGTGAGTGGAATGGTCCTGGTAATATGAGTGCAAAAGGATTTTTCACTCTTTATTGACACTAGTATGATTTGCAACCTTGGGTAGTTGACTCACTCTCATAACCCAAGGTCCTAATCTATCTAATGTTGGCTTGCTCTAAAAAAGAGTATCTGATTTATTTTAGTGTACTATTTTATTTGTCTTCAGAGGGGGTGTTGAAGTATGAATATGATGATACTCTCGACTCGATAAACTGTGTAGAACTATGCTTTGAAAAAAAAAATCAATTTCTTATGCAAACAAGTCTTATTCTACACATGTATTATTTCAAATATTCATGTATTCACCAATGCATCTAAAGTTATTCAACACTTTGCATAACCGAAATTTCCTTTTCTCAATATTCCCTAACAACTATTGAACCAAAACAAAGTAGCCTACAACTATTTCGACAGAAGGAGATGTTTAGTTTATGAGCTTTTCTTTCAACAAGAATTTCTTTTATGAGAGAAAAAATAAAACATTTTCTTAAAAAATAAATTTTAAGACACCAAATTTGTTAGTATGATACTATTGCAGATCCTAATTTAGCCCTGGGGACAAGCCCCCCCCCCCCCCCCCACTTTTGGTCCACAAGATCTCTTGAAAAGCATGGAAATGGGTCACTAACGCTCTATCTATGTGTAAACAGAGCTTTAGTTTGGCCACTAACACTCCCTGTGGATAGTCAAAGAGCCTTATAAAGATCTGTTTAGACTAGCATCATGTGTTAGTGAGGGAAAGAGCTCAAAAATTGGGCTTTTGGGATCGGTTTCTGAAGAGAAAGCAACTTTGCAGGATGCAACAAGCTAGATGGTGGATCAAAGAAGGATATGAAGAAGTAGGAAGCTCATAGAAGAGAGAAGATATCTGAAAGGAGTCTGGATAACCGAGAGCTAAATGTATAGTCCCCAGCGGAGTCACCAATTCTGCTATGGGGTAAACTGCACGGGATGAAAACTACCCTCGAAAGTCTTCCCGGGACTTCTGACAAACTATAACGTTATATGCAAAAGGTACCTGTTACACACATGTTCATCTATATAACATATATTGACAGGATATGGAGAAAGGATCACCTTTGGTTCTTTCTAGATTTGCTTGGGGATCTCCGTGTGGTAAGAAAAACTCCTCCTAACCGGCTCCAAGATAATTCCTGCGCAAAATAATGAAGAAAACCAATCACAGCATATACTTTTGACAATTAATGTAAGAATCCATAACAAACATGTATAAATGTGTAACTATTCTACTCAACATAACAAGCATCAGAATGAACAAATAAATGCACAATATCACCGACACTTTCAGTAGTGGAACAAAACCACAGTCCTATATTCAAAAGAGTGATTACAACAACCCTGTTGTATCAGCCTTCCTCGTCCCTTCTTCCTCTCTCTCTCTCCTTCTTTCAACTAGCTCCTTCAATAATATGACAATATCACATCATCACCATGTACTATCCTTCTAAATGCTCTAACCATTGTGCAATGGCCCTCTCGTTGCTTAAATAACAATTTAATTAGGGCTTCCCAACTCCACTTGTAGTTCATTTGGGTAAAAACCATGAACCTGCCTCTTTTACCAGCTTTTTCCCATTTGCTTCTGTTTCCGGAATAGAATTCCTCCAAATATCTTGATTTTTGGAGTTTCCCTGCTTTTATTGCACAAATTTAGGGAAATAATATCTAGATATGTTATGGTAGATTCGTTGGCACATCCACTTGAGCATCACTAAAGTTCAGTAATGCTCCCCCTGGTCTAACAACATGAGTTAGTAGGTGACTAATGCTCCTTTATGCTTGTAAACAGGCTTTATGAAGCAGGTTGTCAGTGTATAGAGAGCGTTAGTGTGGATTCTGGGCCTGCAACTATGGTCATTCTTTCAGTCATCTTGTCCTCCTCCTCTAATTTGATTAGGAGGCCAATTTGTCCTATAACATCACCTTTCCTGGGAAGGGATCTCCATTCAATTTAAACAATTGAACTGCTCCACCATTAATAATCTCCTTAATGACATAGGGCCCTAGCCAGTGCATCCTAAATTTCCCTCGAAATTTATCAAACTTGCTGTCATATAACAAAACCAAATTATTTACCTTAAAGGTGCATAGTTTAATGTGTCGAACATGCCATTCTTTTTCACACTCCTTTTGCACCTGTTGGTGAAATCCAGCCAGAAACTTTTCTTCCTCAAGCTCGGTAAGCTACACAAGCCTCTCTTTGTGGGGCTCCATGATCCATCATACCTGTGAATTCCGTTATGCGTAGACTAGGCACAATGTATTCCATTGGCATCACTACTTCAACACCATATACAAGCCTAAAGGGTGTCTATCCAGTCAACTTTTTACACATTGTTTGATAAGCCCATAATAATTTGGGAATGCACAATTCCCAATCATTTCATTTAGCATTGCAAACCTTATTCAGCATGTTCTCTATTAGCTTATTAAGTGCTTCCACCATCTCATTAGCCTGTGGGTGATAAGGCATGCTTTTCTAGTGATATACCTGAAATTCCATTGTTAGCAAGCTGATCGTTTCGTTCAGAAAGTGCGTACTATGATCACTCATCAAAATATTTGGAGACCCAAATTGTGTCAGTACATACTCAAAGAGAAACTTCTCTATGGTTGAGCCTGTGCAGTCCTTCACAGGCTGTGCCTCCGCCCATCGAGTCAAATACTTAGTTGCAGTGATAATGTACCACACACGTGTATTCTTTCCTTGAGGTTGAGTGCGTCCCAAAAAATCTATTGCCCATTTCTGGAAAGGTTGTAATGTCATCTGTGGGTTCAGAGGTATCTCATCTCTCCGTGATGGCCTTCTAGTCCTTTGACACACATCACATGGCCTGTAGTAGGCTTTTGAATCTATATGGAGGGTTGGCCACCACAACCCTGTGCATAGAATCTTCTACGTAGTCGCCCTTCTTTCTTAATTCCCTCCCATGGCACCCCCATGAGTGTCCATAAGGATACTGCTTCTTTCAAACTCTGATACATATTGTCACAATACATCATCAGACCCCATTTTGTATAGATGTCCAGTAATGATAGAAAATTCTGTCGCATGCACCACTAACTCCTTTTTCTATTGGGTGTTGTAGACTTTTGGGGCAATTCCTTTCATTAGGAAGTGTATGAGGTCTTCAAAGTGACCATCCATGATGCACATTGCAAATAGATGCACATCAAAAAATTCCTCCTCCAAATTAGTGGGCTCTTCTCCCATTTCAATGCGCGATAGATGATCTGGTCCCACGTTCAGTTGTCTAGGATTCATAATAACTTGAAAATCATACTTCTAGAACAATAAAAGCCACATGCAGATTCTCCCCCCCAACATAGGCTTATTGACCAGGTATTTCAACGCAGAATGATCCGTATACATCTTAAAATGTCCACCCAACAAATAGTGTCTAAACTTTTGGAGCTTATTTACCATGGCTAGTCATTCGCGCTCGGTGGTGGAATAGTTCTTCTCAACCTTGGATAACTTCCTACTTGTGAATGCTATAGGATGGTCCAATTCGCCTTCACCAACCTGTGTCAGTACTGCTCCTAGTGTTATACATGGCGTGTCTACATGTACATAAAACTCCTCCCAATCTAAGAAGACTAAAATCAGTGCAGTAACCATTTTTCCTTTCAGCACATCCAAGCTTTTCTAACAATCCTTGTTCCAACAAAATGTGACATCATTTTTTAGCAACTTCTCCATAGGCGCAGTGATCTAGGCATAACCTTTGATAAACTTCCTATAGTACCCAGTATGTCCCAATGTTGTGCGCAGCTGTTTCACACTCCTTGGTGCCTCTAGGTTAATTATCATTGTGATCTTCGCGGGGTCTACCACCAATCCTTGTCTGCATACCACATGACCTAGCAAAATCCCAAAAGGGACACAAAAGAAACATTTCTTCAAATTGAGCACAATCTGGCACCTTCGAAAAGTATCTAGCATTAAGCACAAACTTGCCGCATGGAATTTTACCAACCCAAACATAGTCCAATCATCAAATTACACCTCCAAAAACTTATGAATGAAGTCTTTGAATGCAACAATAACTACGTGCGAAAAAATCACAAGCACAGGCTTTAGTTCGAAAGGCATTAAGGTGTATTGAAAACATCCCCATTTAGTTGTGAAGGTCATCTTGATTCTATGTTTAGGCGTGATTTTGATCTAATGGTACCCAGAGAACCCATCAGTGAAGGAGTACACTTCCTGGCCACCTACATTATCCAATTCCTCATTAGTGAATGGAGTGGGGAAAGGATCATGCACGCAAGCGTCATTCAACTTCCTAAGATCTACGCATATCCTTATTTCATCCTTTTGCTTCTTTTCCTGTACCACCATTGGGCTCACCCAATAAAATTCCTCTATGGGATCAATGATACCTTCTGTGACCATCTTATCTAATTCTAAGTGGACCTTCTCCTTATACTTCAGATTGAGATGGTAAGGTCTTTACTTAAACGAACTCACATCAGTTTTTAATGTGGTCTTCATAATGCCCAAGTCTACTATTATCCCCTTTAACTCCATAAACTTGATAGGGAACAAATCCTGGTATTCATGGAGCAATTCGTCGACCTTATCTCCAATCTTCATGATTTTGGGCTCCTCCTTCATGCCAATATTTATATATTTAGTTTTCAATGACACGGTTATATCGGGATTCTCGATCTGCAGTCTCTTGACCTCGTGGTGACCCTCGATTTTAAGGATATTAAACTTTAGGGGGTCCCTATCTTCTTCTTCAATATTCACGTTATAGCATCCCACTACGTGGCTCAGCTGAGTAGTCCAATCGGGTTGAATCACATCCAAAGGATCCTAGGTATCCTAAAGATCACTGCTTTAACTTCTTGTAGCACTTCGTCAATACATCCAAACCCGTCTTCGAAGTTGAATGTCATTATGAACCCTTCATGCAAAATATCCCATTCTTTTGTGCCATGGCGAAGCTCTGTCTCCAAGTACTAGTTCATCAAGATGACATTGAGGGTCTGACAGAACAAGTGCACCCATTCAGGTTGGAGCTCTGCTCCATAGGCCTTAGCCCGTTTGGCCAATTATTCACGTGGATCATCCTTCCCTTCATACTTGTCCATCACTCGTACCTTCAGCTTCCCAAAGCGTGTTCTCATCATCCTCCTATACTCGCACCAATCATCAAAACTACCCTTATGCGTACCCCACCATCTTGTGGGCGCAGCGCGCAATGCCCAGTCGAAAGCCTGGAAGCACTGCTTCTCTGGTACTTCCCTCTCAAATGCATCCAAAAACATATCCACATCATTCAATCCATCATAAGTGGGTAGATTTCTTACCTCTAATGACACACAGCGCAGCACAACCAGGTCATTGATGAATCTCATCATTGAGTAATTATATAGGCCTTAATTGGCCTTAATTCACCTCCTAACTTAGGCAAACCAACTATTCTCACAACTTATTGCATACTTTTGATTCTATTTTTCTTATGATTTTAGCTAGAGTTGGATATTTTTCTTTGTGGTCTAATAAGCATGAAATGCAGGGATAAAGGATAAAAGCAAGGGGAATGCGGGGATAAAAGGTAAAAGCAAGGAACGATGGTAAAAGACCTTGGTAAAAACTTGGATGAGACAAGGGAAAGGAATTACAGTAAGTAAATCATCCTCATTTAATACCCATCCATTCAAATATCCTTCCATCATCTGAAAGTACAAACAACCAAATTTGAAGTACTAAAAGATAACCAAGCAAGTGGAAGTACAAGCAGCCTCCCTACTAGAAGGTGATCGAGCTAGTGAAAGTGAAAGGACAAGTTACCATTAAGTTGGGAGTTGTACCTCCCTAATTTTGAGGGAAGTCATTGAGACTTCAGATGTATAAATAGAGAGGCTTAGGACCTCATTTTTTTATTCATTTAGTTACCAATCAGCTAGGCAGTCACCAGTCAGTCAATTAGCAAGTATTCAGACTCTTTGTCTAGTTACAAACTTGTAGCAGTTCTGGTGTAATACATTTTTTTATTTATAACAAAAGATGAGTTTTGATTTGAGCTAGCAATGAGTTAACTCAAAGGGTTGAATCTCTTGGGTTAGGGCCCAATCTTAACAGCCAAAGCTCCTCTTTATTTTACTACTATGTTAGCATAGCTTCCTGCTTTTTGTTCATTTTCTTAGTCAGATGCATTCTCATTAAAACAACAATATAGATTCATGTTTTTTGTTCATTTATTCAAACAGTTCATTTCCATTATAGCACTAGCATAGATGCATGTTTTGATTGTTCATTTGGTTAAAGAAATACATTTTCATTACATTGGTTCAGCATAAATCTCTAGTTTCCTGCTCATTGACTTAAGTAGTTTCATGTTTCCTGTTCATTTTCCTTAATAGTTGCAGTCCATTACAATAGGGTAGAATAGAGTAGTTGTGTTTTAGTTTGTTCCATTCATTATTTCATCTAAGCAATAGGTTGGTAAAGAAAAAATCCACAAGTTTGTTCACAGGTGTCTCGACCTCACCTCCTCCCTCTGGGACTATGGTGTGAGGAAGAAACCTTGCAGCAACCCCAAAAACACAGGGTTTTGTTTTTCATGGAATTTTGTCGTTTAATACAGTCACTAAAGTCATTTCATAGTGATCTACCCCCTTAATGGTCATCAACTTGTTCACTCTCCTCCTGTCTCTCAAGCCTCACTCACATTCCCATGTCTTTCTCTTTCAAACTTAAACGCTTGCACAAGAGTTGCTAATTCATGTTTAAACTCCTTTCACAAACCAAATCGTCCAATCACTGCTCAAATCCACTTTTCACATTTGACCTTTTACCCTTTAAATCACCACCATCAATCTGCAATGTCAGATCTGACAGTTGTCGTGCACCCACTCACCAACCTGCTTGGTCATCTCTCCATCATAGATCTGCTTTGTGAGATCTGACAGCCTTCGCGCTATATCACATGGATTTTCTTCCGACCATTATCACGTTGAGAGCCCATGATATGGGCAGTTTCCCCATGCTACGTGTCAGCCGGGGAGGCTAGTCACATGAATTTTCAAAACACCATTTACGACTTTAAGGGCATGCAAGATATAGCTTACCACCCTTTAAACCCACTCGTCATTTCCACACGTTTCTTTTCACGCTGCAATCTCCACCATCGATATTCCCTACCAGATCTGATGGTTGTCACATCACCCGATCACTTTATCGACCTAGACTCTCCACCATTGATTTGTCTCTTGATCCGATGGTTGTCGCTTCACCCAATTTCCAACTGGCTTGGTCAATCTCTGCCATTCATCTATCGATTGCCTTCGCGATATAATCCCAGCCTTCCATCTGGTTAGTCCACCATGTCTACCCATTTCCTATGTACCCTCCTACTGTCTGATCTCAACTATTCATTTATCCTTCACCCGCCTGATCCAATGTTACCCATGCATTGTTGCTCATTACGTCCTTCTTCACCATTTTTTAACTCTGACCGCTTCTTCCACTTATACACAGACCTAGCCTAGTTTCCATTGTTCAACCCTTGGCCTAGTTTTGATGCTTTTTGCTTCTACAACTTAGATAGCAGCAGTAGGTTAGTGTTAATTTGTGATTCTACTTAGCATAATTGTGTAATTGGTTAGCTAGGGTTTGGTGTGAGTTAGGGTTGCATGTTGTTTTCTCCATCCCTATAGTAGAATAGCTCTCCCCTAGACTAGGTTTTCTCTCCTTCCATCGAAATCAAGCTTCTTCTGATCCTATAGAAGTCTGGCTTGGAAACCCTAGGGTCTCTTGCCAAATGAGCAGTGACAATAGGCAGTACCTTCACTTCTACTTGTGTATATAGCACAGACACCTCCAAATTTGTATGAACCCTGGGAGTTGCAACATTCTTGTTGCAATACCTAGGCTCATCACTTTTTGGAGCTGTTGCCGAGGAGGTGTCAGAGTAGTAGTGATTATTGTTTTCTTCTACATCTAGCCTTCAATTGTCTTCCATTAGTTTATTTTTGCAAGAGTAATCTAGTTTATTTCTTTCATTTTGTCATTTATTTGCTTTCCTTTCCATTCTGCAAGTTAATCTAGTTTCCTTTCTTGCAAATAGAACTTCAATTCAACAAGTAGTTCTCTTTCTATCAGTAGTCTTTCATTCATCAATTTCAATTCAGCAAGTAGTTTCCTTTTGTTAGTAGTTTTCAATCCATCAGCAATCTCACTCTGCAAGTAGTTTACATTCTATTAGTTGTTTTTCATTTAATCATCAATTTCCTTTCTGCAATTACTTCCCAAATTTCAAGAAAAATCTCACAAAAACCCCAAAAACATTTCCTTTCATGCCTCATAGGATTAGGGATACTTCATGAAAAATCTTGCCATACACCCCCACCTCATCCAACAGTCAAACTCCTTTCTTCTTCACTGATGGTGAATTGGAAGTCCCTTTGGTTGAGCAACCTGAGATATTTGAAGAACCTATAGGGGAAGAAGAAGAGGAAGAACCCATTCCTACTAAACCAATGGCTGAACACTTAAATGACAGAGGAGATAGAGGGAGAATTGTGAGTCCCTTCCCCATTAGGGAAACCAATGGGGACACTAAAATGAATAACATAAGTTGCTCTGCTCTACCTCATTTCCATGGCTTGATGACAGAGTACCTTGACACTTTCCTATATGAGTTTGTTGTTTTTTTCTGAACCTATGATTACACAGATGATGAGCAGAAGTTGAAATTGTTTCCATCTACCCTCAAGAAGGCAACATTATGCTGGTTCATGGGTTTACCTAGAGATAACATAACAACTTGGGCTCAGATGCTGCAGGCCTTTAACAACAGATATAGGGACTACTGTAGGTCAAAGGACACTAAGGATGAAATTTTCAGGATGACCATAGGCCATGATGAATCCCTAGAACACTATGAAGAAATATTCTAGCTCAGCTACAAAAGGGTCAGATGCACACTTGACCCCGAGTCACTGAAGCTAGTCCTAAATAGAGAGGGGAGGATATCCTAGACACCTTATGTATGTTATTAGGAGGATATATCTACCAACTACCATATGAGGAAATCAAGATTGTCTTTAGAAACCATTCTAGGGCAGCCAGAAACAAGGGTAGAAGTATGTTATGAAACCAACTCAAGGAAAGTTAGAAAAGATATATCAATGCCTTAGAATTCAGCCTCTTCGAGGGGGAAACCTCGTTTACATTACATAAATGAACAATTCTTGGATGATACAAATGAAAAGACCTCCTTTCTATATATAGGAGTCTAAGGGGTCATAACATAATCAAAAGCCGACATAACAATAATAATGTAAGGGCACAATAATAACAATAGTGGGCTTCTATGGGGCACAATAGTAACAATATGGGCACTACATGGGTATATCAATATAATAAGTGGGTTGTACTAATACAATAAGGGGTTACACTAGTAGTATAGGGGCCTAACATGCCCCTCTCCTTCAAAAAGCGTTGTCCTCAACGCTTGAGTAGTTCTTGATGCTTCCATATAAAATTCTTGTCCTCCCATGTGGAATCTTCAGCTGGTAAGTT
>APFE031022303.1:397017-450832 GCA_000404065.3 Pinus taeda
TGCTTCCACATCCTCATCCTTGAAGAGTCTTCCCATTCAATAAGGTCGTCGTTTTTTAAGTGCATGTAGTATTGCCAACATTTCCTTCTCATAAATAGCTTGCTTGAGATGTAGCAGTAAAAATACCCAATCACCTACATCAAAACATTTTTCACTATAATGTTGATGTACTTGTTGTTTCGTTTGATTTTGCATCAAAGTGGCATTATCCTTTAAATGTTGAAGAAATTGTTGTTGATGCTCAATGTGATCTTTCACTACTTGAACCTTTTTCTTCTTGATATGTCCTTGTATCTCTAGAGTTTGAGGAGTGGTAATTTCTTCAAATCCTTTACAAGATATGGTCGGATTCATTTCTTGATGCTCGATGTGATCTTTCACTTCTTGAACATTTTTTTTCTTGATATGCCCTTCTATCTTGATAGTTTGAGTAGTGGTAATTTCGAACAATGAATTACAAGATATGGTTGGATTCATTTCTTCTTTCTCGATGTGTTCTTTCACTTCTTGCACCTTTTTCTTCTTGATGTATCCTTCTATATTGAGAGTTTGAGGAGTGGTAATTCTTGCCAATGCTTTACAAGATATGGTCTGATTCATTTCTTCTTTCTCTGGGGTAGGGTCCTGGCATATATCCTCTTCTTTTGATGTTTCTTGATCCTTTTCCTCCTCCTCTTCATATTCTATGTAAAATAATTTCTTCTCGGCACACTTATGACTTTAGTGCATTTGCTATCACAATTGTAACAAAGCCCTTTTTTTGTTTTTTCTTCCAATTGTTGTGGTGTAACCCTTGTAGGTTGTGGAAGGCTAGGAGAAACAACAATTCCATATTTATAGTTGTGAGGGGTATGCTTCCTCGTTTCCATAATTTTGCTTTCCTCTATGTCACAAAGCCCTTTTACTCTTTCCAATTGTTGTGGTGTTGCTCTAAAGAAGGTGTTCCTCTTTGTATCCTCATAATGTGCTATCATTTCCTCTGTGAAAATTGACCACGTAACAAGTTGTTTATGAGAACAAAGCCCTTCATACCATAAAAATTGATCCGGTTCTAAATATGAAGAGGTAATACATACCTTTTGTGATAGTGGTACACCATGTAGATCAAAATATTGCTCCATCGGAAGTATCCAATTTACCGGATCCTTGCCATCAAACTTCCTCATCTTGCTTTTTCTTGATTTTAGGAGCTCGATATTGAAACGACTGTAACTTTGTACTTTTGGATCTTTAAGTTCTGAAATTGTGAGCTATAGTAGCCCTCTGTGTCCTCTTTCCAATGCCACCAGTCTGATCTAATTTGCATTCTCCAAGGAAGAGTTATGTGAAATATCCCACAGTTACCTGATTATAGACTAGTTCAGTAGAGCAAACTTGTACGACGTACCATGAGTCATTGTTTCAACCTTTGGCTCTAAAAAATATGTACAAGAAACTATAGTCTGTCCTCTCTCTGTAAATCCTTACGAAATTTCAATCCAATGCTCAGAGAAAAAGTTATGACGATTTTCCCTAGGTCACCTGTTTGGAATGTAATTCAGGAGTCTGCAAAAAGGCCAACTTCCGCAGATCATATCTCAGCAAATATAGTGCAAAAGTATCTGAAATTTGGATCCGAGATTCAGCGCGATGTCTTCTCAAATGGGTTTTTTTTTTCAGCTTCTGAAATGTCGCAAAAACAAAGTTATAGTGAAAATGTCACGATGACCTATTTGGAGTAGCGAAACCCTAAAATCCAAAGCTCTGATACCAAATTTTATGAAACCAGCTCAAGAAAAGTTAGAAAAGATATATCAACGCCTTAGAATTCAGCCTCTTCGAGGGGGCAACCTCCTTTACATTACATAAATGAACAATTCTTGGATGATAGAAATGAAAAGACCTCCTTTCTATATATAGGAGTCTAAGGGGTCATAAACATAATCAAAGCCGACATAACAATAATAATGTAAGGGCACAATAATAACAATAGTGGGCTTCTATGAGGCACAATAGTAACAATATGGGCACTAAATGGGTACATCAATATAATAAGTGGGTTGTACTAATAAAAATAAGGGGTTACATTAGTAGTATAGGGGCCTAACAAAGTAGTCAACCTATGGCCAATACATCATCTTACAACTCATCCAACAAGGGTGAAATTGGAAATATGTTGGAGGAATTCAAAAGTGAGATCCTACAAACCCTTTCCTTACAATTGGATACCATGAATATCAGAAGAAAGTAGGAGGAAGCAGAGAGAGCCCTGGTCATCTTCTGTCCTAGGTGCACTAGAAGGCATCCTAGGAATGAATGCCCATTAAACTATATTGAGGTTTGCTTAGTCTGTGAAGAAAACCACTCCATAGACAAGTGTCTTTCCTTACTTGAACTCAAAGATATATACCAAGGATCTGAAGGGATCACTGAGCAACTTTGCTACATTAACCAAAGGAGACCTCCTGGGCCTAGACCATACTAGCAAGGTATGCAAGGATCATCCCATGCATATTACAGACCCAACCAAAACACAGCTACACCTTCTTTGGGACCCCTTGCCAATCCTTCCTAGTCTACACCCCCTCCTTGATCCTATGCTTCTTAATATCATTCTCAACCACCCAACTAGTCATTTCAACCTTCCAATCAGCCACAACATTAGTGGAATACCCCACCCCAGGGGTGGAGGCCCCAATTCAACAATGTTCCAACTCTATTTCCTTTATCACCTACCCAACCAAAACTCTTGCACTCTGCTCCACCTAGGAAACCCCAGATGCCTGCCCATCCAAATCCAAACCCAAACAATAGGTAGGATCAACAAACATACGGTGGAGAGACATCATACCCATATTATGTTGTTGAAATTCAGGAGATCAACCTGAGATCTGGGAGAATTCTCCTAGATAACCAACCTCCCTCTCCACATAAGGAGGTTGAGGGAAAAGAGAAGAAAGAAACCTTAAAGCAAATCCACCCTTTCCTGAAAAATTAGCCCAACCACACCAAACTAACCCAGAGGAAACTGAACTTCTGGGAGAATTGGAAAACCTATGTGTAAAGATTCCCCTTCTCCAGGCAATCAAAGATGTGCCTATTTACAATAAATTGATTAAGGAGAAGTTCTTTAAGCATCCAGGAAGAAGAAAAAGGGATGCCCCTACCATTAATGTCATTGGGAATTTATCTGACTTAATGCTAGGGCAGGAAATACGTCCAAAATACTTGGACCCTGGAAGCCCTGTAGTCGATGTCCATATCAATGGCACCATTGTCCCACACACTCTGATTTATCTTGGGGCTGTTATTAATGTGATGACAAAGGACACCATGCTCAAGCTTAACCTCCAAGGGTCATTAAGGAAGACCACAACAGTGCTGCAACTTGCAGACCATTCCACAGTCACCCCTGAGGGAATTCTGGAGGATATGATGGTCTCCATTGATTCCTGGGAATACAGAGTAGATTTCCTAGTTCTCCAGCCTAGGCTAAGCTAACTGGTTACCCTCTCATCCTTGGGAGGCCATGGTGGCCACAGCTGATGCCTACATTAGCTATAGAGCTGGGAATATGACCATCAAGAATGAGCATATGTCCAAACAATTAGTTCTATACCCTCCTGCTCAACCCTCCCTAGAACAGGATTACCTTTATGGTTGGAGGAGGAGGAAGAAGATGAGCTTTATTCTGCCGAACAGTATACTTTGGAATCCATCATAAGAGGACAACAAGATGAGGACAATTTGATTAAACACCTACTATAGCATCCAACTCCTAATTCACTACCCCTAGAAGAAGAGGTAAAAGAAACACTGAATAGTCATCAAATTGACTTATGCTTGGCCGATTCCAACCCACTCTAAGTCAAAACGACATAATTTGGGCCAGAGAAAACCTTGAAGATTACTCCATCTCTCTCTACTTCAAAGGAGGAATAGTTATGCAACTTGTTGAGGGAGAACCTAGAAGCCTTTGCTTGGAACTACAAGGAAATGAAGGGAGTACACCCCTCAGTGTGTACTTACCACATATACATCAAGGAAGGTTGTAAGTCAATTAGGCAACTACAAAGGAGAATGAATCCAACCCTCAAAGACATAGTCAAAGAAGAACTGTAGAAACTGCTAGATGCAAGGTTCATTTACCCTATCTCGGAAAATGAGTGGATCTCTCCTTTAGTGTTAGTTCCAGAGAAAAATGGGAAGTGGAGGATTTGTGTCGATTATAGGGAGTTGAATAAGGCCACAAACAAGGATCACTTTCTCTTACCCTTCATTGACCAAGTGCTAGATGGCTTGGTAGGGAAGAAGTTCATTTCATTCCTAGATGGATTCAGTGGGTACAACCAGATCCAAATCTACCCAGAAGACTAGGATAAGACCAATTTCACCTGTCCACGGGTTACTTTTGCCTATAGGGTCCTTCCTTTCAGCCTGTGCAATGCTCCTTCCACTTTCCAGAGAGCAGTCCTAAGTATTTTTGTTGAATTAGTTCATGACACTGTGGATATCTACATGGATGATTTTACACCTTATGGATATGATTTTCAAGAGGCCCTGACTAAATTAGGCAAAGTATTCTACAAATGCATTGAGATGAACCTATCCCTCAGTCCAAAAAAATGTGAATTCTTAGTGATTGAAGGGACTGTGATAGGTCACTCAATATCTCAGCAAGGACTGCAAGTTGACCCAAACAAAGTAGCAATCATTCAAAGGGTCCCTCCTCCACAATAGCAGAGAGATGTTAGGAGGTTCTTAGGGCTATATGGGTATTATAGAATATTCATAAAAGACTTTAGCAAGCTAACCTTTCGTTTGGTTGGTTTATTGGCCAAAGATTCTGAATTTGTATGGTAAAAGCGCTGTCAAGAGGCCTTGGACATTTTAAAGGGTAAGGTAACCACTGCACCAATCCTTATAGGCCCAAACTAAGCCCTCCCTTTCCACATTCATGCTGATGCCTCACATAGAGCCATAGGAGTGATCTTAGGATAGGTAGAAGCGAAATTTCCTAATGCCATCTATTTTATCAGTAAAAACATGACAAATGTCGAGCTAAACTATATTGTGACAGAAAAAGAACTCATGGTTGTTGTGAATTCATTGAACAAGTTTAGGCATTACATTATAGGTTATCAGACATTTGTGCATACTGATCATGCTACATTTAAATATTTAATGAACAAACCAGATGTAAATGCTAGAATCATAAGATGGTCACTTTTATTGCAATAGTTTCATTTAACTATTGTTGATAAGCCTAGTAGAGAAAATGTTGTTGCTGACCTTCTGTCTAGAATGAATCTACTTGTAGGTGAAGAAGGAATGGTGGATGATCAGTTCCTATATGAGCATTTGTTTGCTCTTTCAGTGCTCTCCCCATGGTTAGCTGATATAACAAACTATCAGGTGTCAACATAGTTCCCACCAAACCTGCCCTCCAGAGAAAAAAGCAAGATAATCAAGAAAAATTCCCCCTTCACCTGGATTAGGAGAAATATGTTCAAAATTGGACTAGATCAAATATTGAGAAGATGTGTAAGGGAAGAAGTCTTTGACATCCTTCTGACCTGCGATGATGGGCCTTGTGGAGGTCACTTTACAACAAAAAGGACAACATTCAAGGTGTTGCAAGCAGGCTATTATTGGCCTACTCTTCATCAGGATGTGAAGAAGTATGTTATCCAGTATCATTGGTGCCAGAGGATGGGAAAGTCAACCCTGAGGGATGAAATGCCTCTGCAGCCTCAAGTGACTTTCGAGCCATTTGACAAGTGGGGCATTGACTTCATTGGGCCTATCAACCCTCCTTACAAGCAAAAACAACACATCATTATGTGCATTGATTACTTAACTAAGTGGTCAGAAACTAAAACAATCTAGGTAGCAATAGAAGAAAAGGTGGTTGAGTTCCTAAGGGAGAACATATTCTACAAATTTGGGTAACCTAGAGAACTAGTCACAGACCAAGGCAGCCAGATCACCTCCAACATGATTCAATAATTGCTCAAGCATCAAAAGATAAAACATAGGACCTCCATTCCTTATCATCCACAAGCTAATGGGAAAGTGGAGGTGACCAATAGAGCACTGCAGAACATCCTAACCAAGGTAGTGAATAGAAGCAGAAAGGACTGGGCTGAGAGACTAGTGGAGGCCACCTAGGCCTATAATACAACATGGAATACCATCGCTGGATTGACACCCTATGAGCTGGTCTATGGGAAAAAGGCTTTGTTGTCCATTGAATTTGAATATAACACATTGAGGATGGTAGCCCAACTAGATCTAGATCTCAGTCATGCACAAAAAGAAAGGTTGTTCCATTTGAATGGCCTAGATGAATTCACAATGCAAGCCATCCTTCATACAAAGATAGTTCAGCTTCAGAGGAAGATCCGGCATGACAAGCACATTATGGAGAATTTGTTTCAAGAAGGAGAGTGGGTCTTATTATATGATTCAAGGTACAAAAGCTTCAAGGGCAAGCTGAGAACAAGATGGCTCAGACCATATGTGGTGGAAAAATGCCATGACAATGTTTCAATGCAAATCATGACTATAGATGAAGAAGTCATTCTATTTCTAGTTAATGGACATAGGTTGAAATTATACAAGAGGCCTTCATCCAAACAAGAGTTCATTGAAAACATCAATAAGATAGTGATGATGGTGGAGCAAGGTTCAGCTCCTCCCTCATCAGGTCACTAAAAAAGGAAAGAAAAATAGAATAAGGATTTAGGTGAAAACCTCCATGAGGCACCCGATTCCCATATTTGGGTTGAAAACCTCCATGAGGCATCCCAAGGATGAGAAAAAAAGGAAAGAAAAAGAAGATCCCGGGGTGAAAACCTTCCTTGAGGCACCTAGGGCAGATACCTAGGGTGAAAAGAAAAAAAAACATAATTGTTGCTTGTAGGAGGATGAGAAAGACAATCAAGGAGCAAAGAGGAGACCCAAAGGGAACCCTACCTCACATATGTTCATCTTCCCCACTCCTACCATGCATCCCTCCATAAATTTCATTTTTTTTTCACTTCACTACTTCAATTCTCGAGAAGATTATGTTTTCCACAACATCACCTCATCCATTATCATCATCCCTACCTTCACACATGCTCCTACTCCCTATGTATAGCAAATAGTAGAGGAGGAAGAAAGAGTTACACAATAGTAGCAGCATCAAATCTGCAGCCAAGAAGCCATCAGCAGACAACAGAGGAGGAAGAAGAATGACCATCAGCAGCACCTCTGATCTTTGACACTTGTAGCATGGAATTAAGGTCATTGGTAAGTATCCTACTTACTCTCTCATCTGTAGCATTTGATCAAAAGTTGTAAAGGTTAAGAGGTAGTTGGTTTGTGAGTAAAAAGGTGGCCAGTTTCCTCTGAAAATGCTAGGCCCTCCAAAACCTTGGGATCCCTATAACATGGACAGTCTTCAATGACTCACTAGTAGAGGATGACATCAAACCCTTTATCTATGGTGTTTCTCCCTATGTTAGTAAGGAGGAGATAAGACAAGAGAAAGCAGATACAGAGCTATATGGGGAGGATATGGACACAGAAGAAACTAATATAAAGGGACATGGTGAAGGAGAACACAAAGAAACATGATGCTAAAACAAAAGAGAAAGAAGGCATTGGAAAAAAAAAGAGCAGCAAGAAAAAAAATAGCTAAATGGCCTCAGAGACAGAGAAGCGGCTGAACAATCAAAATCCCATGGCCTTAATTAGCATCCATAATTTAATTGCTAATAATCCTCAACTGACACTCAGATATCTTGCTGCCCAAGGGAAAGCAAGTCCACATTTTGAGGTTATGTTTAGGTTGATAAGAAATGATAATATACATGCTTGCTAAAATAGATGAAACATTGCCACATAGCTTGAAGATCGAAGAATATCCGTGGGAAGAAGAAGAAAGGAAAGCAGACTGCTATAAATAAGAAGAAAAGACCACAACAAAAGAATGAGATGTTAGAGAGGCTACCAAAGTCACTAACTTTCTTAGAGGATGAGCAACACTTTCAGTAGGGGGGCAATGATGAGTCTCATCATTGAGTAATTATATAGGCCCTAATTAGCCTTAATTCACCTCCTAGCTTAGTAAAACCAACTATTCTCACAACTTATTACATCTTTTGATTATATTTTTCTTATGAGTTGAGTTAGAGTTGGATATTTTTCTTTGTGGTCTAATGAGCATGAAATGCAAGGCTAAAAGATAAAAACAAGGGAAATGCAGGGATAAAAGGTAAAAGCAAGGAATGATGGTAAAAGACCTTGGTAAAAACTCAAATGAGACAAGGGAAAGGAACTACAAGAGGTAAATCCTCCTCATTTACTACCCATCCATTTGAATATCCCTCCATTAGCTGAAAGTACAAAGAAACAAATCTAAAGTACTAAAAGACAACCAAGAAAGTGGAATTACTAGCAACCTCCCTACTAGAAGGCAGTCAAACTAGTGAAAGTGAAAGGACAAGTTACCATTAAGTTTGGAGTTGTACCTCCCTAATTTTGAGGGAAGTCACTGAGACTTCAAATGTATAAATAAAGAGGCTTAGGACCTCAGTTTTTTAGTCAGTTAGGTACCATTCAGCTAGGCAGTCACCAGTTAATCAGTTAGCAAGTATTTGAACTCTTTGTCCAATTGTAGACTTGTAGTAGTTCTAATGTAATACAATTTTTGATTTATAATGAAGATGAGTTTTGATTTGAGCTGGCACTGAGTTAACTCGGAGGGATGAAGCTCTTAGGTTAGGGCCCAACCCTAGCAACCAAAGCTCCTCTTTATTGTACTGTTATGTTAGCATAGCTTCCTGGTTTCTATTCATTTGCTTAATCAGGTGCATTCTCATTACAGCAGCAATATAGATTCATGTTTTCTGTTCATTTACTCAAATATTTCATTTCCATTACAGCACATTTTGGCTTAGTGGGGCCTGACCCAGGTTCAGAAGTGATTTATCCAAGAAAATCCCTGTACTACTGGCCCTTTCGGCAACAGTCCACAGAGCGTGGACTGAGGTCTCACCCAAAGTAGTATGGGAGGGTGCTAGAACCAAGTTTCCACACCCTGGGGATGTCTGATAGGAGGTGATTGGTATGGGTTCCAACCTTTTCACTTACTCTACTATGCACATCAGTGGGCACCCTGTGCTTGTGATACTGTCTTCACGTAGTTCTAGCCACAGCGCGACCCATGTTATTTACCCAAGTCTTCTTTCATTAGTCTTTGTTAGTTGATTACTTAGATTATTTTCATATATAAGCATTCATACAACTATTTATCAATTGTGCATAGTAAATAAACAAAGTAAAAGTAATGCATAACATCAAAATATGGATTCAAGAATAGATGCACAAAGTAAACTTCTTTTATTAACTTTCAATCCCAAGTACAGACCCCACTCTACCCTGCGCACTCAGCTGCAGACTCTTCTAGGCCTCTGCGCACTTAACGGCAGAGCCTCTTCCTACTACTATGACCAAGTACAGTCCAGATCCAACTCTAACCCCGAACGATGCCTTCACTATTCTATCTATCCATACCCCTCTTTACACTTAGAGCCTAACTCTATTTATACAATTCCATTGTCCGCAGACCATGGGTAGGTCGACACAACTTTACATTAAATTACAATATTTTAGGGTGGACAACCCTATGACTCATCCTAGAGTTCATTCTCCACGCCCACAATTCACGGAGTCTTACAATATAATTGACCAAAACTTAGCCTTTGAACCCCAAAAACATGTTGTGGGGGATCCCATGCCTAACAGGCCCCCAACACAATCATCATGACTCATCCTGAGTCACTTTGTTGGTGCAACAATCTTGGCATGGAGCCCCTCCAACTGTTCCTGTGCTGTGCAAAGGTCCGTAGCACACAGAGCTACTACTGGTTGATCCTGTGGCATCTGATATGCTGAGCCCACCATGTCTGAATTATTCCTTTATAGCTGTACTGACATCTATTGTGTATGTTTATAGTCTCGTGCCCTAGTTCGTCCCTTCGAGTTGCGAAGACTGTGCCATGATTGGTTAGTCAGGTAGCCAACCCACCCGTATAGGGCTTCAAGTGACTACTATTTACTTTGTCGAGGAAGGGTTTGCCATCTAGCTTACCTAACTGGACAGTGCCTCCATTGGTAACGTCCTTAACCACGTAAGGTCCCAGCCAATGCATTCTAAATTTTTCCGAGAATTTGTTGAATTTACTGTCGTACATCAGTGCTAATTCATTGACCTCAAAGGTGCACAACTTGATATGACAATCATGCTAGGCCTTTTCACGATTTTTTTGTACTTGCTAATGAAATCCCGCCAAAAATTGTTCTTCCCCTTAGTTCTTCTAATTGCGCGAGCCTCGCTTCCAAGGCTTCGTGGCCTTACATGCCTATGATTGCTGCTATTCGTAGGCTAGGTACGATGTATTCCATTGGCATGACAGCTTCCGTGCCATAGGCTAGCCAGAAAGGTGTCTAACCCATCAATTTTTTGCATGTGGTTCTGTATGCCCACAATATGGAAGGTATGCGTAGGTCCCAGTTGTTTCATTATGCGTTGCATACTTTAGTCAACGCAGTCTCCAATATTTTGTTGAATGCCTCTACTATCCCATTAGCTTGCAGGTGGTATAGTGTACTTTGCTGATGATACACCTGAAATTCCTCTGTGAGTGCGCTGATGGTTTTGTTTAGGAAGTGTGTTCTGTGGTCACTCATTAAGATTCTGGGGCAACCAAATCGTCTCAACACATTGTCGAACAAAAACTTCGTAGCCATAGTGGCCATGAAGTCCTTTACTAGTTGCGCTTCCGCCCATCGTGTCAAGTACTTCGTTGCAGTGATGATGTAGCATGCACCCATCTCTCCCAGAGGTTTGATCGGTCCCACGAAGTCAATTTCCCATTTTTCAAATGGCTGTAATGTCATTTGCGGATTTAGTTGCATCTCATCCCTTCATGATGGTTTTCCAATCCTTTGGCATATGTCGCAGGCTCGATAGTATGCTTTAAAATCTTGGTGTAGGGTTGGCCACCATAACCCAGTGCAAAGAATATTCTATGCAGTCGCGCGGTCTACATAGTGTCCTCCTGCAACACCCCCATGTGCTTCCACGAGGATCTGACCTCGCTCAAATTTAGGTACATGTCATTGTAATATCTCATCGTTTCCCATTTTATAGAGGTGCCTTGCAATGACAAAAAATTCCACCACGTGCACCACCAATTCCTTCTTCTGTTGGACTAAGTATTCCTTCAGCGGAGTCCCCGTGGTTAAAAAATGGATTATATCTTCAAAATGGTTGTCTGTGATGTACACTGCGAAGAGTTATGCATCAGGTAGTCCCTGCTCTAAATTTGTTGTCTCTTCGCTTGTCTCAATTTGTGACAAGTGATATGGTCCTGCATTTAAGCATCCTGGCTTGACAATGACCTCAAAGTCATATTTTTGAAACAGTAACAGCCATGTACAAATGTGCCCCCCCAGCACAGGCTTGTTCACCAAGTATTTTAACCCGAAATCATTGGTGTACATCTTGAAATGTTTGCCAAGTAAATAGTGTCGGTATTTTTGGAGCACGTACACCATTGCCAGCCCTTCATGCTCAGTAGTAGAGTAGTTCTTTTTAAATTTGATCCACACCTTCCTGCATGAGTACGACTCCCAATGCAATACACGATGCATCAACATGTACATGAAACTTCACGTCCCATTTCAGGAAGACCAGGATGGGAGCAGATGCCAATTTCTCCTTGAGGACATCCAAACTTTTCATGCAATCATCATTCCAAGAATATGTAGCATCTTTCTTCAATAGTTTTTTCATTGGCGTTGTTATTTGGGCATAGCTCTTGATAAACTTCCTATAGTAGCCAGTGTGCCCCAAAGTAGCACGTAATTGTTTGACACTGCGTAGTCCTTCCAGATTCATAATAACAAAAATCTTCATAGGGTCCACCATCAAGCCTTGTTTGCAGACCACATGGCCCAGCAAGTTTCCAAAGGGAACGTGGAAGGTGAAATTTTTAAGGTTCTGCAATCTGGTGTCAGCGGCAAGTATCCAGCATCAAACGTCAGCTCACTACATGGTGTTTAACCACTCCAAAGACAATCCAATCATCCAAATAGACCTCCAAGAACTTGTGGATGTATTCTTTGAATGTTGCCACCACTATGCGCGAAAATATTTCTAGCACGTTCTGTAATCGCTCAAATCTCAAATAACCAAGTGTTGTCTCGTGGCTAGCCCTGGGGGTTTTATAGCATCTTTTGAATTTGAATTTGACCATTCCCCCCACTTCTAAGTCATTAATGCCTTCTTGGAGGTAGATCATCCCAAATCTAGCTCTTAATTCATGTCTTAATTGCCTGCCGCCCGCTCCTCTTTGTCTTAAATTGGACATCTTGTCATGAACAGTGACATCAACAGTCACTTCCCAGCCTACCCGCACAGCAGCGCAGTTCCCTCTACGCAAGCGCGACCCTTGTGACATGCCAATCCTACGCGCAACCTCTTTATCATGTAGCTCCCCCATAAACTCTTTTATAGTCTCACACTCTCTTTCAACTACTCGAAGCGTTGAGACTATGCTCTCTATGGCTAGTCAGGTGGTCGCACCACCTGTGCAAGATTTCAATTCACCTTCCAGCCTAGTCTGTGGCTACTCCTCAATTACCCTCGCGATAGTCAGCACTGCGCATTCTTCCTTATCCAGTGAGCTCCCCTGGTTACTTTGTTTGGTAAGGTGCGGTCGCAACCATGGTAGCAGAGTCACAAATTCTCGATGACAATATTCTAATGCAGTATTATGGATATCCGTATGTTGTCTTGTCATTCTTAGTTTATCAACGAGACATGATTGCATGATTTCATATTCTATTTTTTTGATCTCCACATCCATTAACATGCTTTTTTTCCTCAACTGTACCCGATCTTCTTCGACTTTCTGAAGTTTAAGGTTCCCTCGCTAAATGGCTTCCTGAATCTGCATATGTTTGCCCTCACGTAGCTACATAATTCCTTTGTCCTAGTACTCGTGTACTGTCCCAATTATGGGAGTTATTGCGTGAGGATTCCTTTCCTCCAACATTATGGTCTTGACTCTGCTCCTTAGCTTTAGAATCATCTATGTGCTCAGGTTTTTGCACATGTCCCTACAGGTCCGTCGAACCACTAGCACACATAGGTCCCAATCAATTCGTCTCACCTAGTGAACCCTATTCAGGACTCTGCATACCTTATTGAATGCTTCCACGTGGAATCCTTATGGTGCATGTCACCTTTCTTATTGCTGCGTCTTGTTCCGATTTTCGATTCTGAGTTTGGGGTGTGTTTGTGCGGGCTGCACAGCACATGCTTGTACCCATCGAGACAGGTGGGTGCACAAGTTCTTCATCCTTGCTGACCGACTCTTGTTCAAAGTTGGGGGCTTCCAAATCATAGGCGCATTATCCTTCTATATTCGTGCCAGTCCTAAAAAATTCCTTGATGTGTACCCCACCATCGTGTAGGTGTTGCACGTAGTGCCCACTTCAACGCATCGAACCGTTGTTGTTTCGGTATTGTACTTTCAAATTTGCTCAGGAATTCATCCATCGCCATCAATCCATCATATGTCGGTAGCTCCTTTGCCTCTATTGTCATGCAACGCAATGATATAACCATCATGTTGCAATTCAGCTTCGTCACCTCATGCAACCGATTCTTCCACCGCTATACTTCTTCATATAAATCCGAAGTGCAGGAGCTTTCGCACTCCCACAAGATCCTCCCATCTATAGTCAAATTCACCTAATCCTGATCTCATGTATCTTGTAAATACAATCAAGATCATCGTCGCGCATTGGTTCAGCGTAGCGTGCTCCTTAGGCTGGGTCTAGTGGGACTACTACATTTAGTGACTTTTTCTCAAATATCATTTTGTGCTTCTTCAGGTTGATGACTCTGTTCATATCGGTGGCCCAATCTATTCCTAACAATGCGGGATAGGGATTGTTGTCATCGACAATCTGTATTACTTCAAAATCCGCTTGTGCGCTCATGCCTTCAATATCAAATGTTAACCCTTGCAACCTCCCCATGGGAAAAATCTTATGTTGGTTCACCATTCATAACTCAATAGGGGACCATTGTAACATGGGCCTACCCATGTGTCCCCATGTTTGCTTCAGTAATACATTCATGTCTGAACTCAAATCTAAGATTACCTGATCCATTTCATACTCACCAATCTGTGCAGTCAACCTCATTTCCCTTCTAGTGCACAATGCATGCTTCCCCAATTTCTGGACTACACGCGGTTCTCTTGACCCTACACACCTGGTGATCAACTCATGTAGTCCTTTAACTGCCTTGCTAGTGCACAACAGTTTCATGCATGTCTCCAGAAAGGTAGTGAGCATTGAAGGATCCATTCCTGGCTCCCATTGATCCTTAGTACCTGAAGTGGAGGCCTCCGTGAAGCTCTTCTTAGCTTCCATGAATGTCTTCTTTGTGCATTCTAATTCACATCAAGTTCCTTTGTAGGAGCCTTGTGAACCCACATACTTTCCTCTGGCTACCTCCCCATATCCTCTCTCGTGTCCATACTGCTTCTAAGCATCATGTTTACATTCGGTTCCTCTTCGCACAGCTCAGACCTCATCATTTGTATATTCTGAGTCGGGGGAGGCTGGAATATCCCTTTCTCAGGCATCCTTGTGATCAACGTAGGAAATTCTATTGTTTCGTGATCAAACTGAGCACAATACGAATAGGATATCCTCATCGGGTTGGTACAATCATGGGCATAGTGCCCTAGTCCTCTGCAATTGTAAAAAATTAATTGTCTGCAGCCCCTTCCTGGTCCCATTCCACCTCATCCTCAAACTCACCCCTGAAATCCAGTGTGTGTCGTCCCCGCATCTAGGTCAAGGGCTCGCGTTTTAGTCTGCATCCTATAGGCAGGGGTTTGACCCATCATTAGCTCATAACTACGACAAGTGCACTCATCATGGCCTACTGACCTACAGAAATTACAAAACAATTGTTGGGGTGTTTTTGTATACTTCTGCAACAAATGACAATTATCCATTGTGTGTTTCCCTCCTATCTGACAGACCGCACACCATAAAGTGGGTGCCGCACTCGGCCCTGCATGTGCCTCCTGTCTCAACGGCATTGGTCCTCCTCCTACCAAGTAGTTCACGAACACTAGACAATGATCCTTGTCATGGCCCTGGCCTTTGCAACTTACGCACCATACTTCCTCATGTGCCTTTGGCCACGGTGTCCTATCCTGCTTCAAACTTTACATTTCCAAACATAGATTCTATAGTTGCGCACCGATTTGTTGAACTCCCAACCTAGGGTCTTGTAGCGGGGTCTCATGTAATCTTATTGCCATTTCCAATACTTCGGCCTAGGTGGAAGTATTCTGTTGTGACAGCATCGTCCTCAAGTGTGGTGTCAGAGATGCTACAAAACATGCATGATGTTGTCCATCTGTCAACATCATATTGGCTTCATGAATCATACTCTTCAGCCATTGATCCAAATCCTAGGGAGTCTTACTCGGGAGCATCGCGATTTCTTTAAACCCAATGATTGATTGTGTTTCTGACTTTGGCCTACTAAATTCCCTGTCCAGCATGATCTGGATCTCTGCTATCCCTACATTTGGGTGGTCATTTGAATGCTTGATATACCTTGTTAATGTGCGATCCTGCAACACACTCACAAATGTAGCCTTCATAATATTGTCATCTGTGACACCATGTGCTTCACATATTGCTCTTACCACGAACCAGAATTGGTCTAGATCTTCATTTCCTACTCAGAATATTGGTAGTTTGATCGCACTCACCATACTAAACTGTGGAGGTGGTGGAGGTGGGGTGGGCGGAGATGGAGGTGAGGGAGGTGAAGCGGGTGGCGATGTGGTTAGAGGTGGTAACTGCGGAATGCAATGCCTTATCAAACTGACCATGCTTCTTGGAGAGACCTTAGCGAACTCTTCCTCGTTCTCTCATGAAGGTGAAATAAAGGGACTATTTTATAATTCTTCGCTACTTTTGTATATCTGTCCACTCTGCGTAGTCCCAAATATTAATGTATTCACATGATGCTTTTTTCACACAATAGCATATTAATCGAAGTATTCAAAGATTTAATATACTTACGTCGTGGTCCTTTTAGAAAGCGTTGTTCTACCTCGCTATAGTCACAGTTGTGTCTACCGCAAACTCAGTGATAAATCTCCCTATTTTCCAGTCAAGCCAATAGTCCACAGCTCGTGTGATTTTATCTTCTGATGCTTATATTCTACGCACTAATTTTGGAGTCCACACTATTGGTTTGTCGAGCCTACACCTTCCCTAGCTGTCGGCTAACTTCGCGATCCACTCATACAGCTTAGAAGGAAAGGATGCAAAGAAAAACTTGTGGATTTCTATATACACGTAGTGTTCCAACCACTTTTCCTTAGATACTTGTAGAAATCTATTTTCCTATGTTGTGAACTCGTGAATCTTCTTATCCAACCACTCTTCAATTTCCTTCTTTTTTGGGTTCCAATGGCACAACATCAGACATCCCTTATGCAGATCCTAGTCCCAACAACGGAACCATTTTTTGGCTCAGTGGGGCCTGACCCAAGTTTAGAAGTGAGTTATCCAAGCAAATCCCTATACTACTGGCCCTTTTAGCAATAGTCCATGGGGTGCAGACTGAGGTCTCACCAAAAGTAGTATGGGAGGGTGATAGAACTAAGTTTCGCCACCCTGGGGATGTCTGATAGGAGGTGATTGGTACGCGGTCAAACCTTTGCACTTACTGTGCAGACTGGGGTCTCACCAAAAGTAGTATGGGAGGGTGATAGAACCAAGTTTCACCACTCTGGGGATGTCTAATAGGAGGTGATTGGTACGCAGTCAAACCTTTGCACTTACTGTGCCACGCACATCAGCGGGCACCCCACACCCTACAATATTGTCTTCGCATAGTTCTAGCCGTAGCATGACCCATGTTATTTACCCAAGTCTTCCTTAATTAGGCTTTGTTAGGTAATTACTTAGATTATTTTCATATATAAGCATTCATACAAGTATTTATCAATTGCACGCAGTAAATAAATAGAGTAAAAGTAATGCATAACATCAAAATACAGATTCAAGAAAAGATGCACAGAGTAAACTTCTTTTATTAACTTTCAATCCCAAGTACAGACCCAACTCCACCCTATGCACTCAGTTGCAGGGGTCCGCGTACTCAGCTGCAGACTCTTCTAGGCCTCTGTACACTCAGCTGCAGAGGCTCTTCCTACTACTATGACCTAGTACACTTCAGATCCAGCTCTAACCCCGAACCATGCCTTCGCTATTCTATCTATCCATACCCCTCTATACACTTAGAGCCTCGCTCTATTTATACAATTCCATGGTCCACGAACCATGGGTAGGCTGACACAACTTTACATTAAATTACAATATTTTAGGGTGGACAACCCTATGACTCATCCTAGACATTGCACTCCATGCCTGCAATTCATGGAGTCTTACAATATAATTAACCAAAACTTGGGCTTTGAGCCCCACAAACATGCTATAGGGGATCCCATGCCCAATAGCACTAGCATATATGCATGGTTTGATTGTTCATTTGGTTAAATAGATGCATTTTCATTACAGTGGTTCAGCACAGATTTCTAGTTTCTTGCTCATTGACTTAAGTATTTTCCTGTTTCCTGTTCATTTTCTTGAATAGTTGCAGTCCATTATAGTAGGGTAGAACATAGTAGTTGTGTTTCAAATTGTTCCATTAATGCTTTCATCTAAGCAGTAGGTTGGCAAAGAAAAAGATCCACAAGGTTGTTCACAGGTGTCTCGACCTCACCTCCTCCCTAGAGGACTATGGTGTGAGGAAGAAACCCTGCAGCAACCTCAAAAACACAGGGTTTTGATTTTCTTGGAGTTTTGTCATTTAATACAATCACTGAAGTCATTTCATAGTGCTCTACTGCCTTAATGGTCATCAACTTGTTCTCTCTTCTCCTATCTCTCAAGCCTCACTCACATTCCCATGTCTTTCTCTTTCAGCTTGAAACACTTGCACAGGAGCTGATAATTCATGCTTAAATGGTTTTACCAGTAAAACGCCTTTCACAAGTGAAATCATCCAATCACTACTCAAATCCACTTTTTGCGTTTGACATTTTTCCCTTAAAATCCCCACCATTGATCTGCCTTGTCAGATTTGACGACTGTCGTGCACTCACTCACCAACTTGGTCGGTCCCCTTTCTGTCGTAGATCTGCTTTGTCAGATCCAATGGCCTTTGCACCATATCGCGTGGATTTTATTCTGACCATTATCAAGATGAGAGCACATGATATGGGCAGTTTCCCTGTGCTACGTGTTGGTCGGGGAGGCTAGTTGCGTGAATTTTCAAAATACCATTTACGGCTTTGTGGGTGCACAAGATATATCTTACCACCCTCCAAACCCACTCATCATTTCCACACAATTATTTTTATGCTACAATCTCCACCGTTGATCTGCCCTGCCAAATCTAACGACTATCGTATCACCCAATCGCTTTATCACCCTAGACTCTCCACTGTCAATTTTCCTCTAGATCTGATGGCTGTCATTTCACTTGATCTCCAACTAGCTTGGTCAATCTTCGTCGTTCATTTTCTTATCGCCTCTGCGGTATAATCCCAGTCATCCATCCTATTAGTCCACCATGTCTGCCCATTTTCCTATGTACCCTCCTACTATCTGATCTCAACCGTTCATTTATTCTTCACTTGCCTAATCCAATGGTCCCCATGCGATGTTACCCATTATGTCCTTGTTTCACCATTTTTGACCTCTGACCGCTTCTTCCTCTTATACACATACCTAGCCTAGTTTCCATTGTTCAATCCTTGGCCTAGTTTCTATGCTTTTTTCTTCTGCAACTTAGATAGTAGCTGTAGGTTAGTGTTAATTTCTGATTCTGCTTAGCATAATTGTGTAATTGGTTAGCTAGGTTTGGTGTGAGTTAGGATTGCATGTTTTTTTCTCCATCCCTATAGTAGAATAGCTCTCCCCTAGACTAGGTTTTCTCTCCTTCCATCAAAATCAAGCTTCTTCTGATCCTATAGAAATCTGGCTTGGAACCCCTAGGATTTCTTGCCAAATGAGCAATGACAACAGGTAATATCTTCACTTCTACTTCTTATATAGCACAATCACCTCCAATTTTGTATGAAGCTCGGGTTGATAAGTAAAGCTAGTAGCCCTGGGAGTTGCAGCATTCCTGCTGCAATACCTAGCCTCATCAGTCATCATGTTATAGCTCAGTGTAGTTACTTCATGTAGCCAATTCTGCTAGCGATCAAATTCTTCATCCGAGTTTGAGGTGCGGGAACTCTCGTGACCCCCTGTAATTCATCCATCCATTGTCATATTCACCTAATCTTGGTATCGTGCTATTATCTTATATATGCAGTCCAAATCATCATCACTTTCATAATTGTGGACTGGTTCAGTATAGAACGATCCTTCTACAGGAACTAGGGGTACTATTACGCGAAGATATTTCTTTTCAAATATCATCTTTCACTTCTTTAGGTTGATAACCCCATTCATTTCAATAGCCCAATCAATGCCAAGGAGCACAGGGTAGGGGTTGTTGTCATCCACAATTTCTATTACTTCAAAATTAGCCAATGCACTTGCGCCTTCAATATTTATAGTTACTCCCTACAACCATCCCATGGGAATGATCTTCTATTGATTTTCCATCCCTAACTGAGTTGGATACCACTATAGCACGGGTCTCCCCATTTGCTCCCAAGTCTACTTTGGAAAAATGTTTGGGTCTGAACCCAGATGCAAACTAACTTGATCCATTTCATATTCTCCTATCTACATGGTGAGTCTCATCTCATGTCCTGTCCTTGCCTTATGCTTACCAATCTTCCGTACCACATGCGGTTGACCTAGAGTGTTTCCAACGCATCTATTTTAGAAGTTCCTATAACCCCTTCACAGCCTTGCTATCATGCAGTAGCTTCATGGAGGTCTCTAGAAAGGTCGTAAGCATAGAAGGGCCCATTTCCTGAATAGGTTTATCTCAACTCCCTGAGGTAGAGGCCTCAGCGAAGCTCTTATTTTCTTCCATGAACATTTTGATTACGCACTCCAAATCAAATTCAACCTCCTTCTCTGGAGCTTTGCTAACCCATGTGAAGTCTTCAGGTTGTTTCCCCTTATCATCGCCCATTGCAATTCCACTTCAGGTCACTATATTCACATTTTGATCTTCTTCATGAGGCTCAGCCCCTATCATCTGCAAGTTCTGATTTGGTTGCAGACGTAGTACCCCTTTGTCGCATATCCTTTCTATCAGTGTAGGACATTCCTCAGTCTCATGATCAAATTGAGTACAATGTTTGCACAACAAATGCATTGGGTTAGTGCATTTGTGGGCATAGTGTGCTAGTCCTCCATAATTGTAATAGATCAGCTATCCCCGACCTCTTCCAAGTCATCCGCCTCGACCTCGGCCTCATCCACACCCCTGAAAACCTGTCCGCGCCATCCCAACACCCTGGTCAGCAGGTCGCATTTCTGCCTGAACTCTATAGGTGGGTGTTCTATCCATCATCAATTCATAACTTAAGAAATTGTGCTCATCATTCCTTACCAACCTACAGAAGTTGTAGAACAACTTTTGCGGTGCTTGTACAAACTTCTGCAACAAATGACAATTATCAGTCGTATGTTTCCCTGCTACTTGATATATAGCGCACCACAACACAGGCCCCACGCTCGGCCCTGCTTGGGCTTCCGACCTCAAAGGCATTGGTCCTCCTCCTGCAATATAGTTCGCAAAGGCTAGGTAGTGGTCTTTTTCATGCCCCTAACCTTTACATTTCAAGCACCATATCTCTTCACGTGCCTCTAGCCAAACTATTATGTCCTGCTTTAGACTTTTCATTTTAAGGCAAAGATTTTGCAACTACGCATGGATCTGTTGAACCCCCAGACTTGAACCTTGCGTTGGTGTTTCATGTAGCCTTATTTTAATCTCCAAGGCCTCTTCTTGAGTCGTAATCTTCTATTGTGACATCGCAACCCTTAGGTGAGGGAAGAGCAAAGCCACGAACCATTCATGGTGCTGCCCATCCGTTAAATTCATGTTAGCTTCGTGGATTGTACACTTTAACCTCTGATCCAACTCCCAAGGTGTCTCACCTAGTTTCATCGTGATTTCCTTGAACCCCACAATCAACTGTGCCTTAGATTTAGGCCTACTGAATTCTTTATTCAACGCAGTTTGGATCTCTTCTAACACAGCGTTTGGGTTATCATTAGAGTGTTTAATGTACCAAGTTAGTGTGCGATCCTAAAAATCACTAACCAATGTCACCTTCTTCATGTGATCATTTGTGATGCCCTGAACTTCCCATACAGCTTTTGCGATGAACCAGAACTGGTCTATGTCCTCATTTCCCAAGCCCTTAAACAATGGTAGCTTCACTGAATTCGCCATGTTGAACTATGGTGGAGGTGGTGGTGGCATGGCTGAAGTCGCAAGTGACGATGACAAAGATGGAGGTGGTAGTTACGGGAACCCTTGTTTTATCAACTGAACTACACTTCGCGAAGAAGCTTGTGTTACTTCCTCGTTGTCATTCAAAGGAGGTGAAACCAGATGGCTATATTCATGACCCTTTCTTCCTTTGTTCCTATAACTTTTTCCACTTCACATAGCTCCAAACATCAAGGTAGCTGCATAACCTACTTTTTGCACAATAACATCTTAATCTAAGTATTTAAAGACTTCAAGTACTTACCTTGCGGATCTTTGAAAAAGTGTTGCTCTGCCTTGCTGTAATTGACTGAGGTATCAACTTCGAATTCAATCATAAACCCTCCTATGATAAAATTGAGCCAATGATCAATAGCACGAGCGATCTTATGCGAAGAGGCTTCCAGTCTCTGTACTAACTCTGGGGTCTAGACAATCAGACTGTGAAGCCTCCACCTTCCTTGGTTATCTGCTAACTTCGTGATCCACTCACATAGCTCAACTAGAAAGGAATAGAAAAAGATCTCATGGATTTCTGTATACAGGTACCTGTTTAGCCACTGTTCCTTCGTTAACCATGGATTTTTGTTCTCCTGCACCATAAATTCGTGGCTCTTCCTATCCAACTAGCCTTCGATCACTTTCTTAGTTGGATTCTAGTGATATGACATCACACATCTCTCATGCAAATTCTTGGACCCAACAATATAACCATTTGTTGGCTTTGTGGGCCCTGACTCAGGTTCAACGTTAGTTAGCCAAACAAATCCTACACTACTGGCCCTTTCGGCATCAAGCCACAAATCGCAGACTGAAGTCTCACCTAAAGCAGTATGGGGAGATGCTGGAACCAAGTTTCTGCACCCTGAGATGGTCGTGATGTCGGTTTATACCCCCTGCTCCTGCCTTCGGGCAGGTCACTTATGGTGAAGTAAAATTATAAGTGCGAACACAAACAAATTCCTCTACTTCGATAATGGGTCTAGCCACAAAAATATATTCTGTGGAAGATTTCCTTAGGTTAGAACCAATTAAGAGGGCCTATCTCTTAGTATGCTTATCCCGTTTGATGATGTCCTTGCTTGCTCGCTCCAGCTATCTCTCGCTTCCTTCTTCAAGCACCTGAACCAAGTAAACAACAACCGTGATAATAGGAAAATTGTAATTCAACCTACTTAACAATTCAAGAAACATTAAGCCATGAATACGTAAGATGAAAAAACATGTAGGAAATCAATCAATAGTTGCATATATATTGATATCAAACAGAGATTACAACCATTGTCTTGATGTTACGGTTCTCCTCTAACAAGACCAGGTTCCCACACACTTTTGCTAGCATTCCATGATGACCTCAATCAACAATAGTTTTAAGGCCCTTCCCTTTAGGCTTCACTCCAAACCAAATCACACTTCTCCCTCACACAACTAGATAACTACAACTATGAATAGCGTTTTCTTTACTCCAAACCAAAATAGCACTAGCACACCAACATTAACACTTCAACACTAACACTAGATTGTGCTTGAGAAAAATGGAGGTTTATATAGCATGAATGGACGGGAGATGGATCCTCTTCTCATGGGAGAAGGTCTTATCTCTTGAGGTAGTTCCATCATTATAGGGGAAAGGAGCCCAAACAACAACCGCGATAATAGAAAAATTGTAATTCAACCTACCTAACAAGTCAAGAAACATTAAACCATGAATATGTAAGACAAAAAAACATGTAGGAAATCAATCAATAGTCGCATATATATTGATATCAAAGAGATATTACAACCATTTTCTTGACGTTGCATTTCTCCTCTGCCAACATCAGGTTCCCACACACTTCTGCTAGCATTACATGATGGCCTCAATCAACAATAGTTTAAGGCTCTTCCCTTTAGTCTTCACTCCAAACCAAATCACACTTCTCCCTCACACAACTAGATAGCTACAACTATGGATAGCTTGATGTTTACTCCAAACCAAAATAGCACTAGCACACCAACATTAACACTTCGACACTAACACTAGCTTGTGCATGGGAAAAATGGAGTTTTATATAGCATGAATGGATGGGACATGGATCTTCTTCTCATGGGAGGAGGTCTTATCTCTTGATGTAGTTCCATCATTATAGGGGAAAGGAGCCCAACTAACATCCTTGACCCTATCCGGGCAAACCATTTACCAGACTTTTGTTACGAAGCTTCTAGAGCTAGAAGCTTCGGCTCTTAATTTAAAAAACTTTCCATAATAGGACCGATGCAACTGGAACACAACTCATTCACTTTGGTCGGCACTAGAGATAGTGTTAATCTCTGAACATTGGTGCGGGGGAGACAAAGTTGATTAGCGTAAGTCTTGTAAACTAGGAAAAGTAGAAGTTTCAGGGGAAATGGTGCAAAAGGGAATTGATCTGCTTATGAAGAGGGACACAATGGGAGTTTCTTCATGAAGGCAAAGCATGTGGGGTTTACTATAGAGGTCCTCCAGGATCAAGGATTGGGGAGTACAGAAACAGTGACAAAATTTTGTATTACAGATTCCCCCTGAAGCGTGAAGGCCGAACTAGAGTGAGGGATGAAATGCTTTATACATCAATGCAGGGAACCGTAGTCTTCCGTCAAAAAACCTGCAAAAAAGTGCAGATATATATACATAACTAAGAACTCTCTCAAATAATACATGAATCATGGCATGGACGCAGCCACCCAAAGAATGATCATGTAAATGGATCTAGGTATGGGCGCAGCCATCCGTCAAAGAGGATTATAATGAAACCAAGGTATGGTCACAACCATCCAATAATGAGAAGGATCACATATGATAACTCATGGTATGGTCACAGCCATCCATATGAAAGAGACATGCATATCAACATAACCATGTCACATCACTTCACAACCTAGACATTTGTGATCTGAGTCCAGGGTCTTTTCTCCCGCACAACCCGATCAAAGTACAAATTCTAACATGTGAATAGCTATGTTGACGTCGAACATGCTAGAAAGTCGCTTGATTACCAGTCAATGATGTAAACTATTAACAACCATGAGAGAAACCACAAATAATGACAATGGTCTTCAAGGTACTCTCAGCATAATTCATGGAATGTGAATAGAGGAATAGAATTCGAACACACGTGAAATCACTCGATCAAAACCCAATGAATAGAATTCGAACACACGTGAAATCACTCGATCAAAACCCAATGATGTGAACTTGTCGTCGAGTGCCAAGAACTTGCCATTAGGGCATGCAAGCTCTAAGGTACTAGAAGGGAGTCTCTCAGTAAACTTCCCAGATAATGAGCTGAATTCGATGGGAAACAACCATGTTAAAGGAGGGCCATAATGTTTCCCACATCATCAACGCGAGACGAAAGGATGCAAAATGATTTTGGGCGATACAGAGAATCAGAGGTAAGTGTAGCTGTAGAAGGACAACTCTTGAACATATCAGTGACACAACTCAAAGTTTGGCAGCTTTTGGATCCATGGGATCGGTGGTCATGATACCATTGCAGAGATCAAATGGAAGGAAAAAATGAATAGCCCAACCCAGGAAGGTCAACAATACAAAGGAGGATATCCCAACCTGACATGAAGCAGAAAGTGTCACGTTCAAGAGTGATCTGCCGACACAACTAATTAGATTTCCAAATTTCCCCCCACCATTTCTAGCAAGGACCCCAATTATTTTTAATCGCAAGCTTGAAGGGGATATCATATGCTTGCACTGTAAGTTCATCCTTCGGGAAAATCCAACCTAGTAAGTTTAATGAGCCCTAGGAAGGAGAAGCTCATGCTCTTCATGATGACAAATCCGATGTCATTGTATGTTTTAATGAGTCTAACAAAGGTGCAACTCAGTATCTTTTTCATGTTTAGAGAGTTTGAAAAAGACATGTAAAAGAAAACTCCACATGGTCCCTTTTTGTATGTTTGTGTTTCTCGAGCCTAAAAAGGTAGAAAACAATACTTGAGAGAACCACTTGACCATTTCAGTCAAGGAGTACCTTTTTCGTAAATAGTGCATACCAGCCCAAAAAAAGGGTCAACTTATACTGGGTGAACGACGTTTCACAACCTTTAACAAGTTCAAAATGACAAGAGCTCAGTTACCTTTTCGTGTTTAAAGGGTTGGAAAAGAGCTTGAAAGCGGACCCCTCCATTTTTATTCTCTTTAACATGTCAAAAAGGGAAAAATATTTGGCGATCTTTTCATTTTTTTACAAGTTAGAAAAGAGCTTAAAGGTGACTCGTCATGGAGGAACGAGTGCTATAAAGGGTAGCAACTGGTTCCAACAATGGTGGAACTGCTCAAAAACATGTAATGGTCAAGAGGTTGGCTAATAAAACCACTCATCGCTGCAGTCCCTTAGGAAAGGAAAAACAACCAAGTGAAAGCATATGATCAGCCAAAGAGATGGTGGCGATGGAATGAAACAACCAAGGCTCATCTAGCAGAAATTAGCTGATAAAAATGGCAATCACGAGATGTAAATTGGGCATGGGTTAATTTTTACACAAGCTTGAACCATGGAGAACTCTGCTTGGATTTGGTTTCATTTTTACACAAGATTGAAACGAAAACCTATGCTTGAATAAGTTCACATGCCCCCATGATAATGACTCAAATCGAGGTACATGCCCCCCAAGCTTCATTTCGTTCAATGAGGTGAATGGAATGAAGGTTCATTTTTGAGACTCGACTAGGATTTTATGAGATCTTAATCAAAGACTCGATTTGGAAATGGGAGGTGTTTCATTTTTTTATTGAGGTTGATACAGGAAGAAATTGTCCTCGGGACTCCTTGATTCATTTTTTAACAAGCTTGACACAAGACAAGGAACTATGCTCATGACTCCTTGTTTCATTTTTGAACGAGCTTGACACAAGACAATGAACTATGTTCATACCCTTTGTTTCATTTTTTAACGAGGTTGACACAAGACCAAGAACCATCCTCATGACTCCTTGTTTCATTTTTTAACGAGCTTGACACAAGACAATGAACTATGCTCGTACATATGTTCATAAACCATACAATAACATGGCTCCCAAGAGGTCTTCACTAGATGGAAGAACCATGCTCTCGGAGGAATACATGACATTTGGTACCAAAGATAGATCGGGTTCCAATGCCCCTAGTACATAATGTACTATACCATCAGAATGATCATCAACAGATGTGGAGACAGAACAGGGAGCCACATAATTGACCTGTGGTAGGGGAGGTATTCCTTGCAAACAAGAGCAGATAGGGGATGATAGTTGCAAAGGAGGTGCTTGGTGACCAATGAATGACAATTGATCAATGTTCATTATCCTCCCTTCGTGTAGAAAACAAACCACATGGAAAAGAGAAGAAACAAGAGCCCCCATGACATAAACATAGTTGCATCCAAGGAGAAGATTGAAATCTAAAGGACCTTAGACTATCATCATGTCTATATAGATGGTCTTCCCTTCAAAAGTAATAGGGAACTTCAGGAGGACCCTTAAGGGCTGACTAGTTCCTATGTTGAAAGCCAACAGATTCAGGGTGACAGGCACAAGTTATGGGGAACCCAAATCTTGCCAAGTAGTAGAAGACATGATGCTAATACAAAATCCTTCATATGATTTAGTTCCATGTACTACCATATTATACACTTGTATTTTAATCTAGAAAGGCATATAATATGGAAGGCGGAAAGCAGTCAATGGACTCCAATCGAAAGAGATGACAAAACTACTTGGTGGGGGTATCATATGATTTCCCCCATGCTCTATAGGAATAGAAGAAAGACTCTCCTGAATAAACGGGATAGGAGGGTCACTCTTTGAATCATGAGAATCTGAGGAGACGAGAAGAACATGAGCAGTATGATCACCACTCTCTTCTAGAACAGAGTGAAAAACTGGTGGTGGAACCAAGTCGACACTCTTTTCAACCAATGGTTGATCAGGAACAAACACAAGAGAGTCATGCTCAGGAAGAGCATGATGGGAAAGAGATGAATCCAAGTCAATATCTTTACCAACTGGGAGAGGGTCAAAAGAAATCCTCTGACAACCAACAAAAAGTTGGGGTTGAGGAGTTGCAAGGTTTTCCAAAACTTTGGAATCTTTATCCATAAGAGGAAAAAGGTGAAGAATATTCTCTCCTTCACATAACCTACATGGGAATCTAATATTCCCTTTCTTCTTACCATCGCTAACAAAGGGTGTAACATCGACTTGATCTCCAAAGGTCAATGGGGATGGCTGATCCAGATCTTGAGACCATACCTCTAAGACTCTGGGAATGTCAGGACAGTCTCAAAGGAGATGCTCACCCTTACACAGCTTGCAAGGGAATCTAACCTTCCATGGAGGTTCAAAAGGTTTGTCTACAAGAGGTGCATTTGGAGTAATAGATGTGTGTTTGGCGTCTCACTTATATGACTTCTTCTTCTTCTTCTTAGCCTCCTAGTTAATAGACTGGAAACTTTCACCAGGCGAAGTAGAAGAGGAGGGTGAAGAAATAGGGGAAGAAGGTGAGGGGTCAAACTTAGCATCATCGTGACGTGATTCAAATGAAGGAGATGTTTGGAGAGGAGTCAGGATGCTCGAGACCACTGAGGTCAAAAATAACCAAACAAGTAAACCAATGGTTAACTCGGGGAGGGACAAGGTTACCATATAAAGAGCACCAGCATTTCCAAAAGAAGGAAAAGGACCAGGATTCTCATCCAAGGGGAACCCTTGACTAGTAGACTTTGGAAATGTTTCCATTGGAATCGACTCTAAAGAATTACTAAGGAAGATAACTTTTACCAGGAATATTTTGTGGGAATTTAATTTTAAAACACTGAAACAAAAATTTTCCTTTTCATATTTTAAGAGTCGAAAAAAGGACGAAAGTTGACTCTAGTCAATTTTGAAATTAACGAGCTCAAAAGGAAAAGTGATTGATGATATTTTCAAATTTAAAGAGTTAGTAAAGATCAAAAATGACTACGCAGGGTACTCTAGGCATGAAGGATTACCAAGTAACCGTGAACTGCAAAATACCTCCTGGTGAACCAAGAAGTATGGGCACACAATCTCCCCGAATGTTGTGTTCAGTGTATCATGTTTACAAGGCAGCAAACTCAACTTCCTATGGATAAAGGATTACAGCCTGGTGGGATATCCCTTTATATACTCGACGATACAGGGAGCACAAGTCCATACTAGCAATGTCTAGTGCCGAAGCAAACGACCGATGCTAGATTTAAAGATGTCGGAAAATGTCTCTAGCCTAGACCACTAAATGTGAGCATTAAGTTTCAATGCTTCCTTAATTTAATTCAATAAATTTTAACGGTTGATCTTGAATTAGGTTTCAATTACAAGGCCCTACCACTGTCATCTGAAAAAACTCCTACATGCAGCTATATGAGAAAAGAGATATTTGTCTTCGATGAACGTTAACACTAATTGAGAGATAGGGAACACAAAATCAATGCAACAATCAAAGAATGAAATTTTTCTCTAATACATGTCCTAAATGCACTTAATATTCCCTTAACAACAAAAGATGTTTCATTTCATTTCCAATGCTTATGATGATGCAATTCTAGTTTCTCAATAACACTACTAATGCAATATTTTCGCTTAAGTAAACTAGAATGGTGTACTTCTTTTCATAAAATGCAAAATGAATCTTTCACATAAAGCACTGTAATGAACATTTTGACAATTTTGAACAAACAAGCATCAATCAAATCCAAATCATTATAAATGAAACTAAAAGCAACTTCTTCCCTGAATTGAATAAACCAAACACATAAATGCTTCAATCGACAAACCAAGCAATGTAATCTATGCTTGGAAAGAGAAAAGCGACACTCGAAATAAGAGAATAAATGAGACTCTTTCACTCATTCAGTTGAAAACAAAGCATCCTAGTCACTTCTGGGTAGAAGAAGAGAGTTTTAGGGTCAAGACACACTAGCATTAGAATTGGAGAAATTCTGATTTTTTGTTAACTCAGAGACCGGTGCAACTTTTGGGCCAAAAGTAGAGCCGATTGGCATGACCAACATGGATTTCAGGCTAAAAATAGCACTGATAGGCCTGATCAGTGTGACTGTTTAGCAAAAAATAGTGTTGATCGAGGGATTCAAAGAAAAAATAAAAAATAACTTCACAAAGGGCCAGACTTAACACATTAGAGGGTGGGCTAAACCAAGAAAGCACACAAAGCAATCTAAATGAAGCTTTCTAGTCAGGGAGAAAATGGTCTAAAAGGCTTATGGGGTCAAAATCATAAGAGCATAACACACTAGCCAAGATTGGGGTGAAATCCTAATCTTCACTTACAAGAATCGGCGTGACTACCTAATTGACAACAAGTGCTAGACGTTGGTCGGTGCGACTGTTCCTCGACATATCGCATTGATCGTTGAGATTGTAAGTGGATTAAATGTGTTGATTGAGGAAGCTAAGTAAAACATTAAAAACAAAATTAAAATAGAGACCAGATCTGCTACTATGAATTTCAAACTCAGGCCAATAAACAAAGGGGAAGAAACAGAACCAAAGGGAAAAAGTGGAACTAGACAAGTTCTCACAAAATCATGAAATCCAAAACAAACAAAAGGATTGGTTCCCCAGCGGAGTCACCAATTTGTGGTGAAGTAAAATTATAAGTGCGGATGTAAACAAATTCCTCTAGCCCGATAATGGGTCTAGCCACAATAGATATATTCTATGGAATATTTCCTTAGGATAGAACCAATTAAGATGGCCTACCTCTTAGTACGCTTATCCCATTTGATGATGTCCTTGCTTTCTCACTCCAGCTATCTCTCGCTTCCTTCTTCAAGCACCTGAAAAAAGTAAACAACAACAAAAAAAAACCGTGATAATAGAAAAATTATAATTCAACCTACTTAACAAATCAAGAAACATTAAGCCAAGAATATGTAAGATGAAAAAACATGTAGGAAATCAATCGATAGTTGCATATGTATTGATATCAAAGAGAGATTACAACCATTGTGTTGACATTGTGGTTCTCCTCTAACAAGACCAGGTTCCCACACACTTCTGCTAGCATTCCATAATGGCCTCAATCAACAATATTTTTAAGGATCTTCCCTTTAGGCTTCACTCCAAACCAAATCACACTTCTCCCTCACGCAACTATATAGCTACAAATATGAATATATTGTTGTTTACTCCAAACCAAAATAGCACTAGCACACCAACATTAACACTTTAACACTAACACTAGCTTGTGCTTGGGAAAAATGGAGGTTTATATAGCATGAATGGATGGGAGATGGATCCTCTTCTCATGGGATAAGGTCTTATCTCTTTAGGTATTTCCATCATTATTGGGGAAAGGAGCCCAAACTGACATCCTCAACCCCATCTGGCTAAACCATTTACGAGACTTCCATTACGAAGATTCTAGAGCTAGAAGCTTTGGCTCTTAATTTAAAAACCTTTCCATAACAGGACCGACGCGACTAGAACACAGCTCATTCACTTCAGTTGGTGCTAGTGATAGTGCTAATCTCTGCACATTGGCATGGGGGAGACAAAGGTCATTAGCATCGGTCTTGTAAACTGGGTAAAATAGAAGTTTCAGGGGAAATGGTGCAAAGGGGAATTGATCTGCTCATGAAGAGGGACACAACGGGAGTTTCTTCATGAAGGCAAAACATGTGGGGTTCACTCTAGATGTCCTCTAGGATCAAGGAATGGGGAGTACAGGGACAGTGGAAAAATCTTGTGTAACATCACTAAGCCTTAGGGCTTATTGATCTACCTTCTATCCCACCCTTTAGTACCTTCGTGAAGGTATACGATTGGCGTTCGCACAACCCTAACTAGCAGTTCAGGTACTTTCGCGCTCCTATGATGATGTATTGTATAGGTTCCCAAGTTATCTCAAGTGTTTTACTTATTCTACCAATCAATTACAGTTATCGCCGCGTAAATTGATATTCTTAATTGCGTTCAATTAACATATATAATCACATACATTTGCGCATCAAATAAACATTGTAATATAAACCCAGATCATAACACAATATAATCAGATGCATTAATAGAAGCTAAATACACAGTAATTGCATAATACTTCTCTTTATTGATATCTCCAGTTTAATACAGACTCTATCCACCCTATGCACATAGCTGCAGGGGTCTGCGCACTCAGCTATGGACTTCTACCCTAGGCCTCTGTGCGCTCAACTACAGAGCCTCTACCTACGCTAAGACCCGAAAACACTTAGACTTCTCCAAGCTAGATCACTCTATAGAAACCATCTCAACTCTAATTCACTACTAACTACTTAAAGCTTACTTACATAGCTCCTTTTGTACAATCCCATGGTCCACGAACCATGGGTAGATCTTTACAGCCGATTTGACACTTTACAAAATAAGGGCAGACAACCCTTTACGACTCTTGACACCTTCGCACTCCATGACCACAAAATGTGGAGACTTTACAAATTTATTACAAAATTGTCCCAAAACATGGGCTTTTAGCCCCAAAACTGCTTTTGGGGGAACTCGTTCCCAACACATGTTGACAGCTCAGATCCCTCGAGAGACTTTGCTTGGAAAATGTCTTGAACTTTCCCTGAAGAAATAGCTCTTAAAACCCTAAAATGAGGGTCATAACTCTTATGAAGCTCAAAAACAAGATGGTCGCATGTTGCATCATGTTTGGCCCTCATTGGCATCTCTCTGTTCCCTGTCATACATGTGATGATCCCAAAAAGGTAATTTTCCCAAAGAGGATGAGAAGCTTCGTGATGTAGAAGCTTCCAGAGTGGCGAGCTAGAGGTTGTTTTACATAGATGAGGTTGAATCTTCCTAACTTGACCTCTTTGTCTTATCCCTATGCGCTACCTCCTTGAGATGTGGGCATAATCCTATCTTTGGAGCAGTCCTAACTCCCTCTCCCAACCTATAAATTCCTCTTCTCCCATTCCCAAATGGTTAGTCTATGTCCGTTTTCACCCCTATGCGGAGCCTGTTCTTAGAGGCTATTCATTATACTTGGAGAAGGAGTGTTTGGGGAGTTTCTTGGCTTAGACTTGGATTACCACTCAAGGAGAGCCTTTCAACATCAAGGCTATGGTTCTAAGATTCCCTTTATTCTTTAAATAATATATAACTATTGTTTCATCTTCCAAAAATATATATGTTCATGTATGTATTAGCTTATCATACCTTGATTAGCTAAGTAGGTTATTATTGGATTTTCTATTGGTTTTGGCATGCTTTGTTGTCTCTTAATCACTTGTGTGGGTACATAAGAGTTGAGAGAAGCAATAACAATTTTGTGACACAAGCAGTTCGAGGCTCTAAACAAAGGAAATTGGAAAAGCATTAGAACTAGGTAGGTCATCTCTCTCTTTCTACTTTTCAATTATAATCTAAGAAGATGTCTAGTTCATTGTCACTTCAGTTGCTAGACCCACTGATTGGGCTAGAGGGATTGTCTCTTTCTGTAAAGAGGATTAACCTTGTCAACAAAATGGTGAATCCACTGGGAAGTCTATGACACTTTCCTTCCCTTTCTTCACCTTGTCTTTTGATGAGTTTGATCAACCATTATTTTTTAGACTTCATTGCTTATCTGTAGTCAATGTCACTTTCTGGTAGATGTCTGAAGGTTGTTAATTTGAGTTTTTCTTGAATATTTTGAGTTTCTTTTTTGTTTTCCTCAACCATCGCTGGTTTGACCCTGATAGTCACGATGATCACGGGTTTGTTGATTACATTAGAGATGATCACTACTTTCCTCCTAACAGGTGCGATGATTGTAGAAAATTAAGAAATTTAGTGTTTCTCTTCTTATTTTCAGTTATGTTTGCCTTCTCCCAGTGATTTACAAGTGTGATCTTCATTGACTTTTTTATTGTCTAATTACAATCACCTTTTAACTTGGTTTGAGTGTGCTTGAAGTTTGATTAGCCTTTTAGGGTTTCTAGGTCATCTAGGTCAACCTTCGTCCACTCATTGGTCTTTTCATTAGATATCTGAGATCAATTGCCTAGGTTAAAGAGTCTTTGTTGTGTGTTCAAACATTCCTTTCACATCACTTTTGGTTCTTGTGTCTTAAGTTGTTTTCATTAGTGGATATTGTGAAATTTGCTTAAGTTCTCTTTGACAAATGATAGATTACAAAGCGATTGTCTCATTTGAATCAAAAGGAAGTGTTTTCTTTGAATTTTGTGTTTTCAAAAGTGGAAGTGAAAGTGTTATTCTTTTTTCATAGTTTTCAAAGCATTTTGAGTTGCATTTAATCATTGATGTGAAAGAGATTTTCATATTTGTTGTATTGCTTGCATTCTCTTTTACTTTTGCACTAGATTATGTTAGTTTCATTTTGAAAAAGAGAAAAAATCATCATTATATATTAGGGAAAAATGTTATGCAACCAACTCACAAAATAGAAGAAAAGATAGATCAACGCCTTCAAAATTAGCCTGTTTGACGGGGCAACCTCCTTTACATTACACAAATGAAAAATTCCTGGATGATACAAATGACAAGACCTCCTTTCTATATATAGGAGTCTAAGGGGTCATAATATAATCAGAGCCAACATAACAATCATAATGTCAGGGCCCAACAATAAAAATAGTGGGCTTCATTGGGGCACAATAATAACAATGTGGGGACTACATGGGAACAATAATATATAACGGGGTTTCACTAATAACAATAAGGGGTTACACTAGTACTATAGGGACCTAACATGCCCCTTTCCTTCAAAAAGTGTTGTCCTCAACATTTGAGTGGTTTTGGATGCTTTTGTATAAAATTCTAGTCCTCTAATGTGGAATCTTCAGCAGATAAGTTATTCTACTTGACGAGATACTCTAAAATTGATTGATTTCATAGTTACCAAGTTCTTTCTTCCGTGACTGCTTCTGGTTCCAATATGATTTTTCCTTTCTTGTCAAGTTTCGACAATATTGTTTGAACTGGGAACTTCTCACCTATAACCTTCTTTAAGCATGAAACATGGAAAACTGGGTGCACTCGGGAAGATGCAGGAAGCTCCAATTTGTATGCCATTGTACCAATCTTTTGTAACACCTTGTACGGACCATAATAATTTGGTGATAATTTATCATCCTTCTTAGCTTGCTTGAGGGAAATTTGTTTGTATCGTCGTAGTCATAGAAATATCTAGTCACCTACATCAAAACTTCTTTCCCTGTGATGTTGATCTGCATGTTGTTTCATTCTATTTTGTGCCAAAGTGAGTTTATCCTTTAAGAGTTTGAGAACTTGTTGTTGATGCTCGATGTGATCCTCCACTGCTTGAACCTTATAATTTCCATTTAAATATTATGTGATGGACGGTGGATGATATCCATAAAGTGCCATAAATGGGGTCATTTTTTCTGCAGTATGGAAGGAAGTGTTATACCACCATTCAGCCAGAAGAAACCACTTGACCCATTGTGTTTGTTTATCAGATACAAAGAAACGAAGATATCCTTCCAAACATTTGTTCACTATGACATTTTTCCCATCAGATTCAAGATGATAAGATGAGATATGAGCTAACTTAGTACCCAAATATTCCACCTCTTGTACTCTAAAGAAACAATTGAAGCTTTTTTCATATAATTGTTTCTCCTCAAATAGTTTGAGCACCCTGTCAACATTTTGAACATGATCCTTCCAAGACTTGATGTAGATTAGTATATTATCAAAAAATGCTAACACAGATTTCCTAAGGGTTTGACAATGGAATTCATCAAACCTTGAAATGTAGAAGGTGCATTGGTAAGGCCAAAAGGCATGGCCAAAAATTCATAATGACTCTCATATGTTCTATATGTTTTTTCTGGAATGTATTCAATCTTAATTCTCGTTTGATGATATCTTGAATGAAAATCCAACTTGGTGAAGTAAATTTATCCATGTAATTCATCTAATAATTCATCAATGACAGGAATCAAAAATTTATCTTTAATAATAATCTTGTTGTGCTCCCTATAATCCGGACACATGCGCCATGGTCCATCCTTCTTCTGTACCAATACCACTGGAGTATAGAAATAACTTTGACTAGATTGAATTATACCAACCTCTATCATTTCTACAACCATACATTCAATTTCACTCTTTTGGGCATATGGCTACCTGTAAGGCCTAATGTTTGGGGGAACATTTCCTGGAATCAAATGAATAGCATGATCATGATCACATATAGGTGGGAGGCCTTTGGGAGTCTCAAATACCTTGGAATGATTGTCCAGAACGTTTTGGACATCTGGAAAATTAAATGATTTCAATGTGGGTACCTCTAGTGAACATAATTGTGCATTTTCTCCCTCTTGTTCTTTCTTTAGAAGATTTATCATCCTGTTAGAGCTGATTAGCTTTCCAGGTTTCCCTATAATACCCCTTAATTCTACCTCTGTTCCTTTTGAAAAAAAAATCATGAAAAGTTTTTGAAAATTAAAAGCTATTGTGCCCAAGGATTGTAGCCATTGGAATCCTAGTACAACATCAGCACCCCCCATTAGAATGGAAAGAATTAGGCTATTCAATACATATTATCCCATAGATAGCTTGATATTATGGTACTTTCTAGAGAAATTTATGGTTCCTCCCTTGCAACCATCACTTGACACTCTAGTGATGGATAGAGGAAGCAATTCAATTCCTTGGCTATCTTACAATGAATAAATTATGGGTACTGCCTGAATCAATCAACACTATTACCTTTTTCTTCTTGATATGTCCTTCTATATTGATAGTTTGAGGAGTGGTAATTCCGGCCAATGCATTACCAGATATGGTGGGATTCATTTATTCTTTCTCTAGGGTTTGTTCCTGGTGCTTATCTTCTTCTTTTGACATTTCATGTTCCTTTTCTTCCTCCTCTTCACAATCTATGTAAAATAATTTCATCTTATCACACTTATGACCTTTAGTGTATTTTCTATCACAACTGTAATAAAGTCCTCTTGTTCTTTTTTCTTCCAATTGTTGTGGTGTCAACCTTGTTGGTTGTGGAAGGCTAGGAGCAACAACACTTCCATATTTATAGTTGTGAGTGGTAGGATTCCTTCTTGCCATAACTTTGCTTTCCATTTTTCTTGCCAACTTGATTGCCTTCTCGAATGAATCAGGTTCCCAAACGTGAACCCCACGTTGGATGTTATCCTTTAAAGTCCCTATGAAGGCATCAATCCTTTGCTTCTCTGGAATATCATTTAACCTTATATTCAATTTTTGGAAGTCGTCAATGTGCTCTTCCATTGAACCCTTTTGTTTGAGATTTATCAATTGGCTAAAGAAAGTGTTTCTCTGTGTATCCTCATAATGTGCTATCATTTCCTCCCTGAAAATTGACAAGGTGACAAGTGGTTTACGAGAACAAATCCCTTTATACCATAAAAATTGATTCAGTTCTAAATATAAAGATGCAATATGCACCTTTTGTAATAGTTGCACATCATGTACATCGAAATATTTCTCCATCTGTAGCATCCATGTCATGGGATACTTTCCATCAAACTTCCTCATATCGACCTTTGGAATATGGTGGGTCTTTTCATCATTAGTATGCCTTTCTTGTAGCAGCTTTGTCCCACCTTCCTTCAAATCTTCCATGTCTTTCTTCAAATATTCCATGCCTTTCTTCAAATTTTCTTCCCTATCATTGATATTAGCTTCACTGGCACATATAAAACTATTTTTCTTAGCTTCGATCGCATTCTTCAAATCCTCCATCCAATTTTGCTTACTATGTGTTTCTATTTTCTTGATTCAAGTCCTTTTTCTTGTGTTTAGAAGCTCAATATTGAATATGTTATATCTCTAAAATTTCGGATCTCTAAGGACTGAAATTGTGACTTGTAGTAGCCCTATGTATCCTCTTTCCAATGCCACAAATCTAATCGAAATTTGATTCCCAAGAAAGAGTTATGCCCAATCTCACAAGATGACCTGCTTATATAATTTTTCAGTAGATTGAACTTGTACGAAGTACCACATGTTACTGTTTCCATGTTCGGACCTAAAAATAATAAACAAAAAATCATCATTCATCTTCTTTATGTAGCTTCTTATGAAATTACAATCTGATGCTCAGAGAGAAAGTTATGACACTTTTCCCCAGGTTAGTTGTTTGGGATGTAATTCAGAACCCTACAGAAACCCTAAATGTCTTGAACTGTATCTCAGAAAATATAAAGAAAGAAGATCTTAAATTCATACCCAAGCTTCACCCCAATTTTGACTCAAATGTATTTTAATTTTAGAGTCTAAACCTTCGTGGAAAAAAAATTATAGCGAAAATTCTACGATGACCTGTTTGAGATGGAATTCTAGAGCTTTCAAAAATCCTAACTTCCTCAGATCATATCTCTAAAAATATAGCGATACAAGATCTGAAATTTGGACCTGTGGTTCAGAATGATTTAGGATCAAATGGGTTTCTTTTATCTCCTGAAACTGTGTAGAAAAAAAATTATATCGAAAATGCCACAATGACCTGTTTGGAGCAGCGAAACCTTAGACTTCAAAGCTTTGATACCAAATGTTATGCAACCAGCTCACAAAATAGAAGAAAAGATAGATCAACACCTTCAAAATCATCCTCTTCGAGGGGGAAACCTCCTTTACATTACACAAATGAACAATTTTTGGATGATACAGATGGAAAGACCTCCTTTCTATATATAGGAGTCTAAGGGGTCATAATATAATTAGAGCCGACATAACCATAATAATGTAAGGGCACAACAATAACAATCGTGGGCTTCTGTGGGGCACAATAATAATAATGTGGGGACTACATGGGCACAAAAATATAATAAGGGGTTTCACTATTAATAATAAGGGGTTACATTAGTAGTATAGGGACCTAACAGATCGTCTATGTCCTCAGAGAGGATTAACCTTGTTAAAAAAATGGTGACACCACTATGGAGCCTATGACCCTTTCCTTCCCTTTCTTCACCTTGTCTTTTGATGACTTTGATCAACCATTCATTTTTAGACTTCATTTCTTATCTGTAGTTAGTGTCACTTTCTGGTAGATGTCTGAAGGTTATTAATTTGAGTTGTTCTTGAAGATGTTGAGTTTCTTTTTTGTCTTCCTCAGCCATCATGGGTTTGACCTTGAAAGTCACGATGATATCATGGGTTTGTTGATTACAGTAGCAATGATCTCTACTCTCCTCCTAACAGGTGTGATGATTGCAGAAAATTAAGAAATTTAGGGTTTATCTTCTTATTTTTAGTTTTGTTTGCCTTCTCCCAGTGATTTACTAGTGCAATCTTCATTGACTATGTTATTGTCTGATTGCAATCACCTTTTAACTTGGTTGGAATATGCTTGAAGTTTGATTAGCCTTTTAAGCTTTCTAGGTCTTCTAGATCAACCTTCGTCAACTCATTGGTATTTTTATTAGAGATATGAGATCAACTGCCTGGGTTAAAAGTCTTTGTTGTGTGTTTAGACATCTCATGCACACTGCTTTTGGTTCTTGTGTCTTAAGTTGTTTTCATTAGTGGATACTATGAAAGTTTTCTTAATTTCTCTTGGACAAATGATAGATTACAAATCGGTTGTATCATTTGAATCAAAAGGAAGTGTTTGCTTTGAATTTTGTGTTTCAGAAAGTGGAAGTGAAAGTGTTATTCTTTTTTCATATCTTTTGAAGCATTTTGATTTGCATTCAAATCATTGATGTGAAAGAGATTTTCATATTTGTTGGATTCCTTGCATTCTCTTTTACTTTTTCACTATATTACGTTAGTTGCATTTTGAAAACAAGAAAAAAGCATCATTATATCTTAAGGAAATTTTGCTTTAAATTTTATTTTGGAATTGCATTTGATTCTCATATGAAAGATTAGATTTCATATTTTTAATTTAGCATTTGAATATTTTCATGGATGCACTTTTTCATTTGGTTTGATGCATGATTTGAGTGATCTCCTTCCCTACATAGATAGCTTTCAACGAATTGAAGGATTTCATTTCATCATCTAGTTTTCATTTTGGAACAGGTAGCATCGTTAAGGCCTTGAAATTGAAACATAATTCCAAGGTCAACTTTAAAATATATCATTTAATCTAAGGGAGCATTTGAAACATTAACGTTCATATTTAGTGGTCTAGGCTAGAGACGTGTTCCGATGTCTTTAAAACTTAGCAGTTGTTGTTTGCTTCAGCATTAGACAGCGCTAGCATGGACTTGTGATCCCTGTACCATCGCCTATATAAAGGGAGACCCCGATAGGTTGCAAACATTTATCCATAGGAAGCCGATTCTGCTACCCTATAAACATGATACACCAAACACAACATTCGAGGAGATTGCCTGCATGTACATAAAGTCCTTGGTAAATTTATTTGTTGAGGTGTATATTGCAGCTCACGGTTACTTGGTAATCCTTTTACTAGATTCACCTGAGTAGTCATTTCGATCTTTTCTGACTCTTTAAATTTGAAAAGTTGATTGAGCAACTTGTGCTTTCAATCTCACTAAACCATTGAAAGTGACTAGAGTCACCTTTTCATCCTTTTCTTGACTCTTAAAAGATGAAAAGGAAAAGTTTTTGTTTCTAAAAATAACTACCAACAGTAAACATGTTGAACCCAAGCAGTTGCTTCTTGGACCAAAATCGAGTAATTCCCTGTTAATTTCAAGATTATTAAAAGCCCTAAACAAATCTCCTTTCCTTTTTTGGTGTTGAGAGGAAGTCATCATGGTTGAACCATTGAGTTCATCTCATAGTTCCCCTTCATTGTTTTATACTGAAGGGTCCTCCAAAGGATTTCATCCGAAACTTCCTCAGTCACTAGAGGATCAAGGTTTGAACTTGGAATTATTCCAAGCATCCAACCTTTGTCTAATCATCCACCTCCATTAGATTCTTGGTCACCTCAAGAATCTGATATGGATTCCTTTGATAATCCTATTCAGACCCCTGAGAGTCTGTAGAGGCTTTTTGTCTATTTGTCGAATCCATTGTTCGATCCTATTGTGATATCTCCTCAGCACCCTTATAGTCTGTATGATCAGCTTGATATTCCTTTAGATTTATCTCCTCATATATCTCAGGTTCTTTTTCACCATTTGTTTCCATATATGGAGTCAGAAGGTGAAATTCTAGTCTCCTCTCTGGGTCAATCAAAAATTTCCACTACCCATATACCTCATGTGGATGATGATAAAGGATATGAATTTCCTCCATAAGGCTTTCCTTATACAAGAAGAGTCCCATCTCTCACCTACCTTGAAACTAGTGCACCCATGTTGCCACATGGCTATACCACTCTAGCTTAGTTTCAGGTACTTCTAGTGCCTTGTCATTATATCAAAACCCCATTTGGTCCTCCAATTCTATGCCCATATCAGGTTTGTTCATTCCGAACATGACCTCTTGAACTTCTGTACAAACTGCAATCACCTCAATTCTTGTTCAACCTACCATTTCTTCAGACCCTTTCTCATTGTTTCAAATAACCCTTCCGGTTCAACTGAATATCTCAAGTCAGGTCTCAGTAAGTTCTTCTACCCATCCATCAAATGGACAGAATGTGCCACCACCTAGGGGGAAAGATCTGAATATTCCCCTTGTGTCAGGCAAAAACAATGTGAGTGGATTACAAACTGACATGGTTGGAGTTAATCAACCTTGTTATGGTGTTATTCCTAACCTTGTTGGTCCATCCGGGTCAGGTAACATCCAATATCAATAGTCGTATATGGCTCAGGTTCCATTCCAACAAGCATATGTCCCATATGGTTCGCAAGCCTTGGTTAATCCACCTTACATTCCTCAAGTTGGAGCGTATGTCAAGCCTGGTCAATCCACTATTCTTGGTGGATATGGCCAGATTCAATTCAGGAACTATCAATATCCTCAACGAATAACCCAAGGAACTGTCCAGCTACCCTTGCAGCAACAAGGACAACCTTTGCAGTAACAAGGAAAACCTTTACAGCAGCAAGGGCAACCTTCGCAGGTGTAAGGGAAATATTTGTAGTAGTAAGGGAAAGCATTGTAGTAGCAAGGGAAACTACTACAACTGTAGGGGAAAACTTTGTTGAAGTCACAATATCCTTTGCAACCACAAACTCAGTTTGTTCAGCAATCCTCCCAACCTTTTTCCTCGCAAGACCAGCCATTGTAGCAGCAAGGTCAACCTTTACAATAGCAAAGTCAGCCTTTGCAGCAACAAACTTTATATGAGTATCAACAAGGTCAGTCTTTGCAAGGCCAAGCTCAACCCCTACAGCAACAAGGTCAATCTCCTTATGTCTAGGGTCAATAGGTTCAACAACCTTATAACACGTATGCTACTTACAATGCTTATCAGTGGCCTATGGTAGGATAATATCAAGCCTACCCTAGACCAAATCCACCTTACAGTTAAGGGAACCCTCAATGGGGACAAAATCAGATCTAGTATGGACAAAATCCTCCATTGTGGGGGAAAATCCTTACCAACAAGGATGGACTCCGCAGTTTGGGTCTCCTCAAAAGCCCTATATGCCCTATAACACACTATTTCCTTTCTTGGCTATGTTGGAACTGCCTGATGTCTCAAGGCTCATGAATGATCCCCTTATTCATTCACCTTAGTGGCCTCCAGTTCCAATGAAAATTCTAAGTGATTGCCCCAAATTCGAGGGAAAAGATAAGGACGATTTGCAAGTCCACGTGATGACATATCACCTTTGGTGCTCCTCTAATTCATATGTCGATGATTCTATCCATATTCAACTCTTTCAGAGAACTTTGATAGGTGTTTCTGCTAAATGGTACATCAAATTGCCTCAAGGTACCTACAGCTACTTCAAGTCTCTCACTATGGCTTTCCTTACTCATTTCCAATTACCAGTTTGTTATGAAACAAGCACTCATTTGCTTAGGTCCCATAAGAAAGACACTGCGACCCACATTTCTGATCATATCCATGAATGGAGAAGTTGGCGTTTCCTCATCAAGTTTGAGATTGTTGATGAATTGGTGACAAAATGGTTCACAAAATCATTCGTTAGAAAGACTGCTAAAGATATAGGTAGGGTGGATGTGTTACTGAAGAGCAAGTTATCGCTGGTGCCCAGTATTTAGACTTGGTCTATTCGCAATCTGGCACATTGTATGAGATCTTACCTGATGCTCCAAGACCATCATTAGATCTAACAGCATCAAAGTCTCTGGATACACCACTTGTTGATAGTGTAATTGGTTCTGTGTCTCAGACTTCTGAGAAAGCTTCTTCAAAGAAGAAATCTGTCTCAAATACTAGTCCAAAAATTCATCAAGTCTTGGTAAAGCCTCTTATGTACATGTTGTCTAGTCTACCACAGTAGATAAGGCCTCTAAAGGTAAAAAAAAGGGCAAAGGTAAGGTCAAAGTCGATGCCCCAAAACGAGACCCTCCTAAATCATCTATTGATGATGCTTCTAGAAGAAATCCGAAATATCCTTTCCTCGTATATGAGGAGGATCATTACACTAAGGATTTTCCCCAATGATATGAAGTTAGTCACTTGTTGAAAGGGACTCCAGCTATCTTAAAAGAACCCTTTCCATCACAGCAGACATAGTTGGTAGACTAACCTCAGTCCTCTGCTTCCTCAAGTTCTCAAGTGTTCATGATGCAAGGTTCATCACCTATCTCGATCGCTACTCAAACAAAGGACTATCAAACCACGTCTAAGCAGACGATGGAGAAAGAAGCTAACAATGTTCCTTATACTTCTACTTCTACTTTTTCTAGTTCTGGTCTACTCCATATTAAGCTCCCTAACAATGAGTCTGTCATCTGACCACCTCCCAAATGTGTTCTTCGAAAGTCATCTTTTAATCTAAATGCTAGAGTTGCACAACATTACGATATTGTTGAGGATTTAGCTCAAGCACCTTTGGCGATGTCTACCTTGGAAGTTCTCTAATCTTGTCCAACACAGCAGAAGTCACTGTTGTCTGCCATAGGTGATATTGATCCTTCTGATTCGATTATGACTACTTTCGATCTAGAAAACCATGTGCCTCATCTTCCTCATCAAATTGCATTTCTAATACAAGTTCTTATCAAAGGAAAGATGATTCATCGAACAGTTATTGATGAAGGTGCCTCTACCTACATCATTTCAGTTTCATGTTGGAAAGCCATTAGCTCTCCTTCTCTTAACCAATTTCCGAACACCTTGGAATCCTTTGACAACAAAGGTTCACGTCCATATGGTATTCTCACAAAATTGTCGATTGCATTAGAAGGAAATATTGTTGAATTAGAAGTAGAATTTGTAGATGAAAATCTGAACTACAACCTTCTTCTTGGGCGAAGTTGGACCCACGCCATGTTTTGTGTGGTGTCTTCTTTGTTCTGTGTACTTCGTTTTTGTCATGAAGGAAAAATTGTCACAGTTGCTCAACTGTCTTTCTTTTCTTCTGGTTCATCCAATAGCAATGTTCCTTACGTGGGAAATACTAAGATTCCTTACGACAGTGTGGGGGCAGGTCTCTTCAAAGACTTTTCTTTAATGGGTAATTTTTCTCTCCCACATCCAAATGTTCATTCAATCAATATGATCTCGGTCACTATGGATCCTTGGATTATCCCTAGTGCAGATCAAATAGATTCATTTGGCAATGCTATGCCTTTAAGTCCATTGGAGCTAAATTATCAAGAAATTGTCTTGGCTTCGATGGCCACTTTAGATAGTAATACTGTTTTCAGCATGAACCTAGACGCTTACATGCCATCTCCGTACCTTGGTTCTTGGGATTCTCTGGATCCTTTGAATGAGAAATTCCCCACCAATGAGAGTATCGTTGAGGTCATGTCTCTGGATGAAACTCCATGAAATGGTTTACATCATCATTCTTCTTTTATTCCTAGACTCGATGAGATGCGTTCCTGTCTTGAAGCATTTGTTCTCATTATCCTAGACCTCCCCTTCAAACACCTATCCTGGTGCATGAAGTCTTGTCAAAAGATAATATGGGGAACATCACTACAACCCTACCCATTGAAATTTCAGTTCACCCTGAAGTTTTCAAAATATTTCGACTGGCAACACCTTTTTCTCATCATGAGTTCAAGTTTTTCTTGCCTCCTTTTACAAGATTGTTTCACTAAGTCTTTACCATTTTCCCATCATTGCAATGGGGTTTTCATCCTATGACTCATAACCCTCACTTGCCCGGGGGGAATGGGGACATAGCCTTTTATGAGTTTTACTCTATTGTTTGGCCGAGTTGATGCTTACATGTCATGTCAACGATGAAACTCCATTTTTATTCTCTGTTGATTAATTACCTAAGTCCAAAAATGGACTCCATCTAAACTTTTATGTGAGGTCATCCGTGTAAATTTGATTTTTTATATTAGTGTGTTAATTCATTAGTGTGCACTTTTGATTTTTGGTGTGTTTTTTTCTTTGCAGGCATTTGTTTTTATGCTTACCCTATGTTCCACTTGGTTTGCAGATGTCGTCAAGTCATTACATTGGTTTTGCTGATGGTGATTGTCATAGCACACAGAATCTGTCTTCCGCAACATGGGTACTTTATGATGCTAATGGTGAGCTGATTAACTTACAAGGTATCTTCCTTGGTTGAACAACCAATAATATTTTTGAATACAATGAAGTTATTGAACTCTTGTCAAAAGCAGTTGCTCTTCACATTAAGGATTTAGTTGTCAAGTTGGATTCACAACTCGTGTCAAAATTAAACAATCATTACTCGGTGAGAAATCCACAAATATTGCAGATGTATCTACATGTTATATTGCTGGAAAAAAATAATGATTTCATTACATATCAACATATTCCACGTAATTTAAATACATTAACAGATGCATTAGCAAATTTTATCTTGATAGGCATTTGCGTCGTTTATAAAACTGATCATGTTATGGACACAAAAGTAGAAAATAAAACATGCATATATATGTATATGTATCTATATATCTATATATATAATATTATATAATATATAATATATATATATAATATATATATATATATATAATTATATATATCATGTATGTTGGAGTTATCATGTATGTTGGAGTGTTTACATCGAAATAAAAAAAATTAGAGTGTTCTAAGACACTTGGCTTTCAAGGCCTACAAAATGTGTAAAAGACCTAGATAAACAATCAAATTACACAATGCTCATGATAGCACGAGACCACTCTGATCACTCGGCCTAATAGCCAACGTTGTCTCGCGGAGACTCCCATTGTGTGTCTCCGCCAACATAGTGGAACATCGTCAATATTGGCATACTCTAGGACTCCTCAAGTTATCTCCTCCAAATTGTGCTCCATCTCAGCTAAGGGGTTTTCCCCTTCCTCATAGTCTACACCCACTACCTGATGTGTAACTCCTCATGCTATTGGCGACATGCCTCGTGGTCTCTCTAGTCCCACATTTTCACATTTATCATAAGTTGAGTCTCAATTTACACTTCGATAAAAAAAATCATAAAACTTGAAAATTTCCAAAAAACAAGTTTTTACCTATATCGATCCACTATTATCCTAGTGGTAGAGGCAGATCTGGATCCCACTTGAAATTTGTGCTAGCATAAACGTAGTCGTCCACCACAAGTAGTTGGAATTCTAGCGAAATGAAAAATGGTGGTGGATAATGCATATGTTGACTCGTACCTCCTCAAGGCATGAGCTGACTCCATCACACGAGTCTCATATCTTGACGGGTAGGATCTGGTACCATTGCAAACTGATACCAGAGCAAGGGAACTCACTCCAAAACGAAGGTCACCAATATAGAACTAAACCCAAATTCCTTCAAGTGTCCATGATTCCCCTTGGTTAGTTTTCGATTCATGTTTGCCAAAATGCCTCCACACCAATTGAAGACAGTGGGGGTCAAACATGCGATAGCATATTTGAACTGGGACTTTCAAGCCTCATGCAATGCTTGCATGCCAGCTACACATGCCATAGTGAACAAAATCATTCTCAACATGAGGTTGTTGGTGATTTTCACAATCTTAACCTTATCTCCATTGGTTATTTTGGCACCGGACAATACCTCTAGACTAGACTCCTTCTACTCTCACCTCCTAGGTGAGATCTAAAGATTTGGATTGCTTCCCCTCTTCGGGAAAATCCCATGATGAAGTAGATATCCATCTCTTCTTGTTCTAGTTCTTGGCCTTTTATGACAAATATCTCTCGATCCACATCCTAGAGACTATTCAGATAGGGCAGAAATTCCATCTGAGCCCTTAACCCTGTGGTCCTGAAGAATTTTAGCAGCCCGTAATTCCTCAAAGCGTTTATGCATTCAGGATCTTAAGTTGTTTGATGGTATTCAACCTCATTGCCCCTTTATTTCCACTCCAATACCATATTCTCCTACAAAACAACATTTAACACTTATTAATGCCTTTTTCGTGGATCAAAAACATCAATTTTTGCTTAAAAGAAAGTTTTATTTCTTAAAAATCCACCCTAAGTGCCATCACACCTGTTTTTACAAATAGTGCCATGGAATTGCGTGAGCATTTACGCTGAAGCATGACCATCGTGGGTCGGATGACCATACCGCGATGGTCATCGGCGCCCTAAATTTTTGAAATATTCCTTTTTAGCATCAAAATTACCGTTTAAAATGCATAAAAAGTGATGAAATGCAAGAGTGGGGATGAGGCTCTTACCTGTCATAGACGGTTTGTGAAACAGTACCCTAGATATCCCACAACAACCATTAGAAAATCAAGATAATTAGGGCACAAAATGTACTTTAGAACTCACTTTGGTAAAACGGTAAAAAAATAAAATTACTTTTTCCTATTTATAAGTTTTTCAAGTCATTTTTATTGATATTTTCGTAATATTTTAATATTTTCTCTCAATATTAGTGATGGGTGTGTTTCTTGTGTAGTTACAGGTACCTTCAAAGTGAACAGTGATCATTATTGACTAATTCTTGTGAGTTTTATTTTAACTCTTTTTCGGACTCATTAAGTAAAAAAAAAGGAACCCCCATGGATTCATCTTTGAGCTCTTTTATAACTCTCAAAAATTGAAAAGATTATCGAGTACTTGTCATTTTGAACTTGTTAAAGTAAATGAATCAACGTCACCTCAGTATAAGTTTACCCCTTTTTCGAGATGAGATTGACTATTTATGAAAAAGGTACACCTTGGTTGACATGGTCAAGAGGTTCCCTCAGATATTATTTTATACCTTTTAGGGTTTGAGGGACATGATGGAGTTTTTTTTTTGTTTCTTTTTCAAACTCTCTAAATATGGAAAAGATATCGAGTTATTCTTACGTCGAGCTCATTAAAAATTTTCGATGAGAGACTCGTCACCATGATGAGGCTGAGCTTCTCCTTCCTAGGGCTTGTAAAACTTACTAGGATGGATTCATTCAAAGAATGAACTTACATGACAAGCATATTCTATCCCCTTCAAGCTTGTGATAAAAATCATTTGGGTACTCACTAAAAATAGGGGGAAAATGAAGATGAAACATCCTTTGTATAGGCAGCATGTCGATCTTGAACATGAAACTCTTTTTCTCTCATGTCAGTTTTGGGATATCCTCACTCAGTCACTTGTCTTCTCGGGTTTAGGTGATCCATTTTTCCTTTCATCTGACTATTCCACTATGTCATTATGACCCTTGGTCCTATGTTGAGTCAAATGTTTCCACACTCTGGAGTCATGTCGCCAATATGTTCAAGAGAATTCATATCTATAGTTTACTACCTACACATTATCTAACATTTTTTCACAGTCTTGGATCATACTCACTTATTCCACTTTATTCCTTGTTTCATATTGATGATGAGGGAATCATTATGACCCTCCTTCGATGAGTCACTTCCTGTTGAATTCAGTTCATTATCCAAGAGTATGACTTAGAAACTCCCTTTCAATACCTTAGAGCGTGTATGCCTTAATGGCAAGTTCTTCGCATCCGACAACAGGTTTTCACTATTGGGCTTCGATCGGGTGATTCCACGAGTGTTTGACTTCAACTTCGTTATCACATTCATAGATTGTACTATCATACCTTGAGATCCATTATCATTATGGATGGTTCCTCTTGTTCCTATTAACGGTCCACATCAATGACCGGTAATCAGGTGGTTTTCTAGCATGTTCAACTGCGACACGTTCATTCACATCTTAGAATTCGTACTTTGATCGGGTCGAGATGGAGTGCAAGACCCTAAGTCTTGTCTAATATGAATTAGGTTGTGTGGTGTTATATGTTATTCATGATTGTACACATGTTTCTGCTATACGGATGGTTGTGCCCATGCCATGGATTCATGTTTGACTTCATATCAATATATATATATATATATATATATATATATAATATATATATATATATATATGAATCCTTGATTTACAAGTCTCCTGAAAGTGTGTGTCCTTTTCCTTGCAAGAGCTCGTAAAGTATCTCAGCCATCACTCCTCGTTCTGCCTTCATGTTTTACGAGGCATCTATTACACAATATTTTGTCACGCCTCCTACACTTCCCTATGAAATACTCTAAAGCACCTGAAACATGACCATTAACAATATACTCATCCATGTATGTAGCTCAGATCTCTCCTAAGACTTTGTTTGGAAAATTTCTTGAGCTTTCCCTAAAGAAATAGCTCTTAAAACCCTGAAATGAGGGTCATCTCTCTTATGAAGCTGAAAACCGTGATGGTCACCTATTGCACCATGTTTGGCCCGCGATGGAATCACTATGTTCCCTATCATACCCACGATGATCCCAAAAAGGTAATTTTCCCAAAGAGGATGAGAAGCTTCATGATCTAGAATCTTCCATAGCGGCGAGCTAGAGGTGGTTTCACATAGATGAGGTTGAATCCTCCTAACTTTACTTCTTTGTATTATCCCTATGAGATGCCTCCTTGAGATGTGGGCCTAATCCTATCTTTGGAGGAGTCCTAACTCCCTCTCCCAGCCTATAAATTCCTCTTTTTCCATTCCCAAATGGTTTGTCTATGTCCATTTGCACCCCTATACTGAGCTCGTGCTTAGAGGTTATTCATTAGACTTTCAGAAGGAGTGTTTGGAGAGTTTCTTGTCTTGGACTTGGATTACCACTCAAGGAGAGCCTTTCAACATCAAGGTTATGGTTGTAATCTTCCCTTTATTCTTTAAATAATATACAATTACTGGTTCATCTTCCCAAAATATATATGTTCATGTATGTATTAGCTTGGCATTCCTTGATTAGCTAAGTAGGTTATTATTGGATTTTCTATTGGTTTTGGCATGCTTTGTTGTCTCTTAATCACTTGTGCAGGTACACAAGCATTGAGAGAAGCAAGAACAAGTTTGTGACAAAAGCGGTTCGAGGCTCTCAACAAAGTAAATCGGAATAGTATCAGAACAAGGTAGGTCATCTTTCTCATTCTACTTTTCAATTATAATCTAGGAAGATGTCTACTTGATTGTCACTTCAGTTGCTAGACCCACTCATTGGGCTAGATGGATCGTCTTTGTCTATAGAGAGGATTAACATTGTCAACAATGTATCATCTATTCCAGCCTACATAATCATCCTGTTATCATAATTTTGACATCTTTATCAAGTAGGTTTCCATCAAGTACAAACATTAACCATAATGCCAAAAATCATAGCCTGATACTACTATGTTATCCTAGAGCTATAGTTAACCAAACATAGATTCAGAGTTGTATCCAAAGAAGAATAATGTCTCATTCCTTAAACCACCACAGGGTGAGATCATAATGGTCTCCCCTTTTAGAACACTTCCTCTAGTAGAATACTTCATATTCTAGCCAAATTTAGAACTATTCCAAGAACTATATCAAGCTTTCCAAGTTCACACCTCAATGGTCTCCCTTTTCCAAGCATTAGGGAGCACTTCCTCTAGAAAAAGAATTAATATTCTAGCCATATTTTCAATTATTCCAAGAACTGCACTAAGTGTTCCAGTGTTTTTGATCATCCTTAAACCATCGCTGGTTGAGACCTCAAGTTCTTCAACCTTATACCATCATTTCAGAGAGCATAAAAAGCCAATTGTTGCGATGATTTTTTTCATTTTTTTATTTCATCTCTCCTCTTGGAATCAGACAAACCCCTTCAGATTGGGGGGGTTTGTTGGCACACCTAATCCGCTAAGGGTTATGGTGTGGAATGTGAATGATCATTGGATTCCAAGAGGGAACTTGGAATCTGAAAATTGATGGTTATAAGACATCGTATTAATATGTAGATCTTTCGGAATAAAATGTCTCTCGTGATTTATCTTATCTAGTGTATATCATTTGTGTGTGTTTAAAAAGTTGAAAAAAATTAACTCTTGTATGGGGTTGTACAATAAGTTGAGGAGGTCCTAAGACAAGATAATATGGGTTAGACATGCTAAGGAAATTTTGAACGGTACATTTCACTCCATAAGTATGAGGTGCAATCAAGGTGGAGGCAACAAGGAGTTGTTGGGGTGGAGAACAAGGTTGATGTGTGGTGGCATTTTGTCCCTATGGAACATTCTGAGCCATGGGTTTGGAGATTGGGATGATGATACCATCAACCAAATGGGATGCTCCAAGTGTGGTTGAATCAAGGGTATGATTTTGAGGTGCATCAGGAAGAACAATATATAGATATCATGACTAAGAGTAAATTAGGTCATACTTTTGGGTTTTATTAATTGTGTCAACTTCAATAGTAGGCATGGTTGAAGTGACATATTTGGAAATCAAAGGGAGGAAGGATTTCAAAAATCAAGTAGGAATGTTTCGTCAAGTTTGATTTTATAGAGCTTATGGCATCTCTTTCATTCATGAATGCGGTCCAAAATGTGGACAGTTGTAGTCTGGCAGAAATTATATAGAATTTTGATCCAAATATCATTACGAATAGGAAATTGGTAGTAGTTAAGAAACTCTAGTGCCAATGAATTGAAGGTGGGGTGATTTGCAGTAGATTGATCAATGTACCATTTGGCGAAGTCTCTAGTCAGAGTTTGCTAAATAAGCGAATGCAAACAGAATATTTTGTGTAAGTCTTGGATGAACACCATAGATGAAATGACATCACATGATTAGTGGGGTCTTCCCTAGGTTTGGCCTTGAATTTTAGGATATTTGGAGGAATCTTGGCCAGCATGGTGGAATAATTTGCATCATAAAGAATAAGATCATTGATGATTTTAGTCACGTATGTAAGGTTCATATATATCATAAAAGGAAAAGTGGTGGGACTAGGATGATTTTGTTGTTTTCTAGCCATATTATGAGTAGGGGTGATCCTAGATGAGTTGACATTGAGGTAGAAATGGAAGGTGTTTGAGGATGATACCCTTGAATGGATCTAAGTAGTGAAGGAACTAGCAAAGAGGATTTGAATACAAATGTTCAAGATGGAATTTGTTTGGTTGCCTTTTTATGGGTGGGAAGAGGATAAAATTCCCCTTCTAAGGGAGGAAGAGTTTCAATTCTTTGGGACCAATTTAATACACATGTGTTTTAAATGCCAAACAAAACTTATGCTAAATGGTTTAGTAAAGATGCTAGGAAAAAATGGTAGGTACTTCTAATTCACTCATCCACATAACAGGACAAATAAAAGCATTCCTAGACACCTAAATGTCCTATCCACCCAATAATAGTCATTGGAACCTTTCGACAAGACACCACTAATAGATTCTCAAGTCTGCCATGTGGATGGTAATCATGTACTTGGTGAAAAATATGGTTATAAAAATGAAGACTAGGGTGTGTACCAGTGGCCACTGAAATATGATTCAGGTATCATTGCTTCCCATAATAGTCACTTATAAGGTAAGATAAATTTCTTAAGACTAGTCACTATGGGACCTTCCCCAGACTAGGGAGAAGAAATTATCCCTCAATTAGTATGTGATCAAATTAGAGCCAAAGTGGTGGGTAGACATTAAGCGAGTGCACTAACCAACATGCCTTGGGTTTAACCTCCTAATGGCATGGTATCTCTTCTCCTAGATAGTATTTTTAATCTAGTTATGAAGGATTTTTTAGCTCCATACTTAGTTGACTTATGTTTTAGATGTAAATGACAAAGGGGTATTTTTTGGATGCCTAACCCTAGTGTCCTACCTAAACTACTTAATTATTTTGTGCTCCTCCTCTGGAGTTAATATTGGAGAAGTAATATTGTGGGTTGATTTTAGGGGCAATTTGAATTAAGGAGTGATTTTTTTGAAGAGTGATGTGTGAGTAAAAGCGAGAATTTGGGAGCAATTAATAAGTAATGAGTGTTAAAAAACTACTCCTACACCAAAATTTTCTTGATGAAATAAAATGAATCTATGAGTATGTGAGTGAAGTCAAGACCAAAATTAAATATGTTTTCTTATGTGCAAAGATCACTCTTAGGAGTGCAGAGAAAAGAGCATACCTGGTATTATATTTTCGAGTGAGACATCTTTATGTGTGAAATGTTTGAACTTGAATTGTATGGTTGCTTTGGAACAAAATATGAACTTTGTTTCTAAATGGAAAGAAAAAATAACTCTAGTTAGGGTGTCGTTACACATCAATTAAATAAAAATTAGGAGTATATGTGAATTTTCCCCTACTTAGACTATATGAGGTAAATTTTATTTAATTGTTGTTGATTGTGGTTGTTGATTTTATTGGTTACGAAAAATAGAAATAAAGGATTTATTTGTCTCAAAAAATAAAATGGTCATTACAAGATAGGATAGACTCAGATCATGTGATTTTATCTCAACTTCATGAATGTTACAATAATTGTGTGGTGTTGCATAATTGTTCAGGGAAATCTAGCATGGTCGTGCACAAGATGGCATCATTTCTACATGGCAGAGTTTTACAAGTGATTTCGCCCCAATTCATACAAAAAAATCAATAAGACAACACATAGAAGGACATACAAGGTTCCTATAAGAAAATGTGAAAGGGGAAAACTAGAAAGAAATTAAGATCAAAACCCAGTGGAGTCGCCACTCTTCTTGGTGACTATTTCCCTCAATCGTGTACAACAAATATGAAATAACCCCTTGTTAGATGGTAAAACACAATAAGTTTACTATTAATATAAAAATAGGTTAGATCCATAATCTATAAGATAATAAAAACACACAACTACTCATATGATGTAAATAGACAAAATTATCATCTTACAAATGAAACCCAAATAGAAAGACAAGAAATAAGTCCAATGCTCTACCTTGCTCCCTCTCTCTCTCTCCATATCTCTCCCTCACTCCCTCTCTCCCTCCC
>APFE031022303.1:464414-497057 GCA_000404065.3 Pinus taeda
TTGATATTATGGCACTTTCCCGAACAATTTATTGTTCCTCCATTTGCAATCATCACTTGACACTCTGGTGCTGGATATAGGAAGCAATTCAATTCTTTTGCTACCTACAATGAATAAAATTGTGGGTGCTTCCTGAATCAATCAACACTATTACCTTTTTCTTCTTGATTTGTCCTTCTATCTTGATGGTTTGAGGAGTGGTAATTCCCGCCAATGCATTACAAGATATTATGGTTGGATTCATTTCTTCTTTATCTAGGCTTTGTTCCTGGAGTATATCCTCTTCTTTGACCTTTCTTGCTCATTTTCTTCTTCCTCTTCACAATCGATGTAGAATAATTTCTTCTCAGCACACTTATGACCTTTAGTGTATTTGCTATCACAACTATAACAAGCCCTTTTGCTCTTTTTTCTTCCAATTGTTGTGGTGTCAACCTTATAGGTTGTGGAAGACTAGCGGTAACAACACTTCCGTCTTTATAGATGTGAGTGGTATGCTTCCTGGTTGCCATAATTTTGCTTTCCATTTTTCTTGCTAACCTGAATGCCTTCTCTAATGAATCAGGTTCCCAAAGGTGAACATCATGTTGGATATTATCCTTTAAAGACCCTATGGACACATCAATCCTATGCTCTCTGGAATATCTTTTACCCTTATGTTCAATTTTTGGAACTCCTCAATGTGCTCCATTATTGAACCCTTTTGTTTGAGACTTATCAATTGGCTAAAAAAAGTGTTGCTTTTTGTATCCTCATAATGTGCCATCAATTCTTCCGTAAAAATTGCCCAAGTGATAAATTGTTTACGAGAGCAAAGCCATTGATACCATACAAACTGATTTGGTTCCAAATATAAAGTTGCCATACGTACCTTTTGTGTGTTTTGCACATTATTGAGATCGAAGAATTGCTCCATCTGTAATATCCATGTGGCAGGATCCTTGCCATCAAACTTCCTCATATCGATTTTTGGAATATGGTGAGTCTTCGATCCAACATTAGAATCTATGGAATCATGATTAACATTTCTTTTTTTCTCATCATGAGTTTCCTTTAGTACCCTTTGACCCTTAGTTCCCATTTCTTGTAGCAACTTATTCATATTTATCTTCAATTCGTCCATGTTTGTCTTCAAATCTATCTTCAAATCATCCATCTTAGCTTCCACATCAATCATCTTAGCTTCTACGCCTTTGTTTAAACAGTCCATCTTAGCTTCTACACCTTTCTTTAAACCATCCATCTTAGATTCTGTTCCTTTTTGTGTAAGGGACAGTTGTTGCACTTGGTCTTGTAATTTTGATATATCATGTTGCATTTCTTCCTCTTCTTCATGAGTCATGCTAGAGATTTCAGGTTCCTTAATAGGTTTTTGCATTTTCTTTCCTCGGGGCATCAGTTACCGATAATAATTCTCTACTATGCCCTTTGAATTCCTTCAAAATAAATTTTCAAACCAAGCTTAAGAAGAAATATAAGAAAATCTACACACCTTTTTTCACTTTGTAGGAGCTCTATATTGCCTCTGATGTGTCTCTGTACTTTCCAATTATCTAGTTTTGAATTTGTGACCTGTAGTAGCCCTCTATGCCCTCTTTCCAATTCCACAAGTCTGACCCAAATTGGATTCTCCAAGGAAGAGTTATGTGAAATCTCCCACAGCGACTTGATTATAGACTAGTTCAGTAGAGCGAACTTGTACGACGTGCCACGCGTCACGCTTTCTACCTTTGGATCTGAAAAATGCATATAAGAAACTACAGTTCATCCTCTTTTTTCACCTTCTTACAAAATTTCAATCCGATCCCCAGAGAGAAAGTTATGAAGATTTTCCCCAGGTCACCTATTTGGAATGTAATTCAGGAGTCTGCAAAAAGACCAACTTCCTCAGATCATATCTCCGCAAATATAGTGAAAAAAGCTCTGAAATTTGGACCCAAGATTCAGCACTATTTCTTCTCAAATGGGTTTTTGTTGCGACTTCTGAAACCTCACAGAAAAAAAAGTTATAGCGAAAATTCCACGATGACCTGTTTGGAGCAGCGAAACCCTAGAATCCAAAGCTCTGATACCAAATGTTATGAAACCAGCTCAAGAAAAAGATAGAAAAGATAGATCAACGCCTTATAATTCAGCCTCTTCGAGGGGGAAACCTCCTTTACATTAGATAAATGAACAATTCTTGGATGATTCAAATGACAAAACCTCCTTTCTATATATAGGAGTCTAAGGAGTCACAATATAATCTAGCCGACCTAACAATAATAATATAAAGCCACAAAAATAACAATAGAGGGATTCTATGGGGCTCAGTAATAAAAAATGGGGGCAATAGGGGCACAACAATATTAATAAGGGGTATAAATACAATAGTAATGGGGTAATCACTAGTATTATAGGGACCCAACAATGTGGATCGATTTAAGATCTAAGTCATTTAGGACTAGCCAGCCCCAACCACTCTGACAAAGCTCCGCATCTTTCTGGGTCTTGATAATTTCTACCTCAGGTTCGTGTTGGGATTCTATCATATCACTTGGCCCTTGAGTCAAGTCACCAAGCGATGAGTGAAAGGAAAATTCTTTTGGCTTGAATCTCAACAGAAGGCATTCGCAGAGTTGAAACATTGCCTCTGCTCTGCACGAGTGCTCACTTTATCATACTTGTAACAGCCATTTGAGATCGAGACAGATGCCTTTGACTATGCTATTGGGATAGTCCTTACTCAAAAAGGGAATCTAGTGGCATATCATAGTGAGACACTTTCAAACACAGTCCAAAAGTATCCCACTTATGAAAAAGAGATGTATTCCATTGTGCAAGCCTACCAACATTAGAAGCATTACATTTTGGGGAACAAAACGATCATCCACACAGACCACCGACCCCTACAATTCATACAGAAGCAAGGGAAGTTGTAGAATGATCGCCATTAGAAGTGGTCCACATGCCTGCAACATTTTCATTTTAATCTCAAGTATAAGAAGGGTAGCACCAATAATGTTGCAGACTGCCTCAGCCTACCACCGATCATGGCATTAACCACCATGCTCAACTCTTGTGGGAACAAGACTTCTGATTGGCCACTTCTCTACAAAAGTGACCTAGAATTCAGCCACACAAACCAAATTCTCTTGGAGGGTCAGAAAGTTTGAGATTTTCACCTCCAGGATGCCCTACTATGCCACCAGGGACACCTTTGTGTTCCTTCAAGTGAGCGAGCCAAGATGATTTGGGAAGTGCACTACATTCAAGCCATTGGGAATTTCGGGGCCGAGAAAACGGTGTTAGTACTGCAGAATTATTTCTATTAGTTGAATCTTCAACCGGATGTTAGGAAGCACATCAGATCCTGCACTGCATGTGCCCTTGCCAAATTGACCATCAAGAATCAAGCCCTTTATACCTCGTTGCCTACCCCTAGTCGAACTTGGGAATCCATCTCCATGGAATACATGTTGGGCATTCCTTCTACTAAGCATGGCAATGACTTTTTTTTGTGGTCGTCGACAGATTCTCGAAGATGGCCATTATGGTGGCCTACAAGAAGAATATCACAGCAGAAGCCACTTCTAAATTATTATTTGAATGTGTGTGGGTACACTTTGGGATACCACACTATATCATCTCAGATCGATCTAGTCTCTGGTCGATGTTGGACACCAAGCTCACTAAGTCCATAGCTTTCCATCCCAAAAATGATGGCCAGACAGAGGTCGTCAATAGGATGATCATACACATTCTGTGCATGTACAACTCAAAGCATCCATGCACATGGGATGAGGGCCTCCCCTATGTCCAGCACAGCTACAACTGGGCTCTCCATAGCTGAAATAGCCACAACCCTTTTCAGGTGGGCTTGGGATTCTTGCCACTATGTCCCATTGATGTGGCCATACCATTTGTAGCTACCCAGGGAGATTTGGCTCACGCCCAGTTGGAAGCAGATAAGGAAAACAACTTCATTAACCAACTTCATTTATCTGAATGTGATGGTAGTCCCAGGCCCTTTAGATTATAATTTACTTCTTAGGTGTGATGATGTTTATGACATGGGAATTATTGTTTCAACTCTCTTTTGAGTGATTTTTTTCCCGCATGAAGGCAGAATTGTCACCATTGACCAGCTTTCATTTCCCAGTCCAAATATAGCTCCTAGTCAACCATATTCCCTAAGTGGTCCTTTTGTATCAATGGTATCATCCTCGCCACGGGTTAATTATGTGGCAACACGTTCCATGCCTACATAAACTGATGATCAATTCAGTGATGTTGTACATTATGTACTGGGGGCAGTAGAACTAGATCTCTCCTTCATGACCTCTTATGAGTTGTAATCCAAGGATATGAAGATAGCTCCTTGTCTTGTGTCAACCTCATTAAAAAATGAAACCAAGGATATGAGGACAGTTCCTTGTCTTGTGTCAACCTCATTAAAAAATGAAACCAAGGAGTATGAGGATAGTTCTTTTATTGTGTTAGCCTCATCAAAAAAAGAAACAATTCTCTGATGAGGATAGTTCCTTGTCTTGTGTCAACCTCATTAAAAAATGAAAAAAAATCATGACGATAGTTCTTTTACTGTGTCAACCTCATTAAATAATGAAACAGCTCCCATGAGGATAGTTCCTGGTCTTGTGTCAACCTCATCAAAAAATGAAACAAAATTATGAGGATAGTTCTTTTACTATGTCAACCTCATTAAAAAATGAAACAGGTTCAAGAGCATAGTTCCTTGTCTTGTGTCAAGCTCGTTAAAAAATGAAACAAGGAATCTTAGAAGAGTTCCTTGTCTTGTGTCAAGCTCATTTAAAAATGAAACAAGGTACCAAGTTCCAAGTCGAGTCTTTGATTAGATCTTGTAAAATCCCAGTCGAGTCTTTCACTTGATCTTGTAAAGGAACCTTCATTCCATCCACCTAATAGCCAAGAGTAGTCTACTTAGGTGAATGTATTGAAGCTTGGGGAGCATGCACCTATTGGTAAAGTTAAGTTTCCCTATAGGTTATGTGAAGGGAATCACCCCATCCACCTTTGTCCCTATCTGGACGAAGCCAAAAAAGTGTTGGATAACTGTCCTGCTTCACACAGCAACTTCCATCTGGTTACAAGAGACTCTCCTTTTCATCATGCTGGGGGCATGTAAATCAATTTCAAGCATAATTTTTCCTCATTTCAAACTTGTGTAAAAATGAAACCAGTTTAAAGCAGAGTTGTTCATTTCAAGCTTGCGCAAACATGAAATTGAACCCAAGCATAGTTCCCTATGGTTCAAGCTTGTGTAAAAATGAACCCATTTTCCATTTTTAACCCTCATGTTTCCCATTATATCAGCTTCTTTTGTCAGATGAGCCTTGGTTGTTTTCATCCCATCACCACCATCCCTTTGGAAGATCATATGCTTTCACTTGGTTTTTTTATGCTTTTTAAGGATCAGTTGCAATGAGTGGTCTTATTAGCCAGCCTCTTCACATAAATCAACAAGTTTTGAGAAGTTCCAACATTAATGGAACAAATTGCTATCCCAGACACCACTCGTTCCTCAAAACAGAGTCCTCTTTAAGCTCTTTTCAGACTCTTTAAACATGAAAAGTTTGTCGAGCACTTGTCCTTTCCAGCTTGTTAACGGATTGGAAATGATACCTCTCTTGTATTATTTTATGCTTTTTCGGGCTTGAGAGATTAATTTACAAAAAAGAAATTGTGGAGTTTTCTTTTTGTCCTTTTTCAAACTCTCTAAACATGAAAAAGACTGAGCTATCTTTGTCATTAAAGTCTTTAAAGACATCAAATAATGACAAACTTGTCCATCTAGACAAGACCGAGTTTCACCTTTGCTAGACTCGTTAAAACATCAAATAGCGATGGATTCACCTAAAGGGTGAAATTACACAACAATCATATGTCATCCTCCTCAAGCTTGATAAAAATAAAGAGGTATTAATCAGCAATGACTGGGAAAAATGGGAAAAGGGGGAAACCACTTTATGGTAGGAGGTCGCTCTTGAACATGACACTTTCACTTCATCTCCATGAGTATTTGGGTTGGGTTATCTGCTTGACGGTTATCATACCTATGGTATATCACACCATCCATCACTTTTGTTTTGGGTCAATGCTTCCAATTCATTCGGTGTCGTCGATAGGTTCAAGAGAAGTCATCCTTTATAGTACCATAAACCTTCATTTTCATGACAGTCATTCCTGAACCTTATGTTGTAAGTCAAATTCCATCTCAAAAATCACTATACTCATTTCATGTCGTTGATGTGGGAAACATCAAAGCCCTTCTGTGATGAGTCACTTCTTATCGACATCAGCACATTATCCAAGAAGTTGACTTAGAAACACCCATTCAGTACCTTAAGGCTTGCATGCATCAATGGCAGGTTTCTTGCTTCTGGTGATAGGCATACATCAATGGCCTTTGACTAAAAGAATTTGTATGGTGTTCAACATCAAATCATCCATTCACACCATGCAAAATGTACTGCGGTACCTTGAGGATCATTATCATTATCGGTGATTTCTCCCGCATCTGTTATCAGCTTACATCATTGGCTAGTAATCAGATGGTGTCTTCCCATGTTCAACTTTAGATCACATATTCACATGGTTAGACTCGTACTTGAGCAAATGATTGAACGAGATTGAAGACCCCAAATCTAGTTTCATCCATTTGGGCTGTGATTTCAAGAGTACTAAATCATATGTACAATGGCTTTACATTGATGGTCATTCCGATCATGGGTCTATATTTGTAGACGACTTTTTATGTACATGTAATGAAAGTTTAAAAGCTGAGGATGGGTATGCCTTCCCTCAACAATTCATGTAAAATCAAATATCATGACATATGTATTGTAATTGATGCAGGTCACCTTCCACTTTGATACCTCCTCATCACATTATAAAGCATTTCATTCGACATTAGCATTTTTCTGAATTCATGCTTTAGTGGGCATCTATTACAAATCCATTTGGGCACATCAAATCCCAACATACATATCAGTGTTTTAGGGCTCATCAAACCATGATTTTATTTGTTTCATGCCCTAAACAAGTCACCCCTTTGAATGCCTCCTTCCCAGACAGTTTCATGACCTGAAGACATCTAAAAATAGCCTCTAGAGGGACCAGCGCAAATAAGCCCTTATGAAGGTGTGCTGCAGAGCAGTTAAGTCCACTACAATGGTGCTCTGTAGAGCACTTAGGCTTCCTTTCACCTGCGCTAGGAGAGAATGAGCGAAATTCACATAGAGTTTGGGGAATATTCTTATCTTTTGGAGTCATCTAGAAGTTTCCCTCACTTATCAACTCCTATGAGCTCGAAAATGGATGAGGAATGAGTTAATGTGCTTCCTATCCTCTCATCCCTTCCTCCGTGGAACTAATTCTAAGTATGGAAGGCCATTCAATGCCACCATTAATGACAAAACCTCCTTCACCTTCCTATAAATTGACCACTCATCTAAGTGATCAGGGGGCTAGATTAAGTTGAATTGCAAGGAGATAATGTTGCTATGAGATTTGGCTTTGAAGAAAGTATTGTAATGCTACAATTTTGTCATTATTTTGATGTGAAGTGGATGGGATCCAAGATGGAAGAATGGCTTTGAATTAGACACCAATGGTTGTAATTCCTTCTTCTATCTAATAAATTGTTTGAACCTTTTTTCCATATGTTTGTATTATTTCATAATGCTTATATGTGTGAATTTGTTTTTATTCCTTTCACTTATATCCAATAGAACATATGCTTTGATCGGTTCTTTGTCTTCTATTATGTTTACAGGGTACTTCTCAAGCGGATTAAGTACGGGAAGGAGCAATGGAATTGATACAAGGGAGACGAGAGGAAATCGGAACTACAAGTAGGTCTTCTATCTTATCATCTTATCTATTGCTTATAGGAAAAGTCTAAAACACTTAAACTATTGTTCTAGATACAACTACTTATCTAGGGAATTAGTATTTATTCGTAGATGCTAAATTCTCCAAAACAAATTGGCGACCATACTGGGGAAGAATCATTTTTCCTAGTAGCCTATCCACCTCCTAAGACATTCTTGCAGACCCTACTTGTGTTCATTGACTATATTTCAGCTCATTTGCATTGAATTTTTGTCAAAAATTGAGGTTAGATAACTCTTGAGTGGCCTCTCAGGAATCAGCGCAGGCTTGGTCAGGGGACAGTGCTCTGCAGAGCACCCTTGAGTGATAGATAGTACTCTGCAGCGCATTTAGGCCTCTTTGACCTAGACTGATCAACCTTATGGAATCTTTTCACCTTTGGATTGATTTTTTTACCAAATTTCCTCTTTTTGATTGCTTGTTGATTGATCAATGAATGTCATGTCTCAGAGAACCAATTTATATCTCCTTATCTAGCCCTACTTTGATTTGATTGATTAATGTTTCTTAAATGTTTTCTTTGTCATTATCAGTCTATAGTCAAATATTAGAATATAGTTGATTAATCTTTGTTCGAAAGAAAGTGTCGTAAAGTCTTCTTTTCCTTCAAAATGGAATTGTCGTCAAATTCTTCATTCTTATTGAAGATTGATTGATTGTATGTGAATATTTCCTTTTTTTTCATCATAACAGTATGGGAATTGAAAAGAAAAAACTTGCATCGTTCATATTGTAGTTTGTGAATTCTTGAAAGGAATAGCTAGGGAAATTGCACTAGATGTGCTCTTTGCTCTTTGTCAAAAATCTGACCAATCTCTCCCTACTAGCTAAGGACTTTCATTGTTGAATTGAATGGAAAGAATGCTTATCATATTAGTTGCATTTTATGAATTGCAAACATACATCACATGGTGAACCTTTAAAGGCAAATTCTAAAGAAGATCAACTTAAAATTTATCTGAATTTACCTAATGGAGCATTGTCACCTAACAAAAAACATTTAGAGGTTCTAGGCTAGAGACGTGTTCCGGCATCGTAAAACAAAGCAGTTGTCACTAACTTGTCTGCAATACATCCCAAGTGTGATACCTCATTCCATGTATGTGAGCATATCGTATCTCTTCCACATACCTTCGGGGATATAGGGTTGTGTTACAGTACGTAAAGTATATGCGAATGCTCTCACTATGTGGTTTTGCATTAGACAATGCTTATACAGATTGGGCCTCCGTGTGCTTTTGGGTATATATGGGAGGACAAAACTAGGTTGCTATTCATCCTTAGGTAACCGAGTCGGCCTCCTTGTATGCTATGATACACCAAACACAACATTTGGGGAGATTGCCTGCCTGTACTTCTCGGTTCGTTGGGAGGTATTTTGTAGTTCACAGTTGTTTGGTAAACCTTTTTGCCTAGATTATCCATTTTTTGTTTTGTTATGTTACTTTGATTAAAATAAATGTTATTGACCACGGATAACATCCTCCATGCTTTCTCCTTAGTTGATCTTAGGTTGAAACATATGGTGACAAATCCAGAGTCCACCGATCAGGGAATTCCTTTTGATGGGAATCCTAGTCCTTTTCCTGCTTTCAGAAATATTGGTGCTCCTTATATGGCTACATTGTCCCTTCCGGGATTTACCATTGGCTTTCTGGTATGGTTGCTTTCAACCTCCTTGGTTCAAAATGTCATGATTTCTCTGCAATTGAGTACTCCTCCAACTAAACAAAATCAACCTCCAATTAATCCTAAAGTTGACCCTTTGCCTTCTTCCTCAGTTTTTTCTTCCTCCCCTTCTTCCTATTTGCCTGGTGAAAGTATCTATACTAGTAACCAGGTGGATAAGAAGAAGAAGAAGAAAGGGAAGAAGAAGAAGAAGAAGAAAATTCAGTAGAGGGGAAACCAAGCAACCATTGCTTTGAATGCAATATCTGATGAGAAATCATCCATCAAGTCTCACAAAGTTCGATATCCATGCAAACTTTGTGTGGGAGACCATCTTCTTCAAAATTGTCCTGATATTCCTCAGATCTTAGAAGAATGGTCTTCCCGTGCACATCATCCTATGTCATCAACTTCTGGAGATCATGATGGTGACAAACCATCAACTAATGGTAGTAAAATTCATGTAACCAAGGGTAAAGTTAAGTTTCCCTGTAGGTTATGTGAAGGGAATTACCCCATTCACCTTTGTCCCTATATGGATGAAGCCAAAAAAGTGTTGGATAATCGTCCTACTTCACCGCAACAACTTCCATCTGGTTACAGGAGAATCTCCCTAAATCCTTCACTAGTTGATGAGCTGACTGACCAAAATCAACCGTCAGTCAAACCCACTCTCTCTGAAAGTGAATCCTATGAGTCTATACCTGACCCAAATCAACAAGTCGAGGTAATAGTTGACCCAATTTCACCTCCAGTTAATCATACCTTTCTCAAAGAGAGTGAATATGATACCACTCAAGTTCTTTTTGTTTCTTTAGATTGCAATGAGCTTGGATATAACCCTCATGTTCCATCAAGACAGGAGGAAAATCGTCCTGTTCTAGTAACTCGAGGGGATAATTCTCCCATTATTACGGTACCCCCTCCAAGTAGTCTGGTCACTTCGTTTGATTGGAATCGTCTAGCAGGATTTCATATTCCTTCTTATGTGTTTTTCTAGATCATAATTCAGGGTTGTAATATGATTGTATCTGGAACTATATAGGTGAAGGTGCATCAGTGAGTATCCTTTCCTCAACTTCTTGGCAAGCATTCGGTTTGCCGCCACTTGTGCCTGTTACCCAAAATCTGTTGGCTTTTAACAGAGGAACCAATCAACCATTAGGGATCCTCCCTCAGTTGCCTATTACTTTGGGAGGAAAAATCATTTATCTAAATGTGATGGTAGTCCCAAGCCCTTTAGATTATAATTTACTTCTTGGGCGCGATTATGTTTATGACATGGGAGCTATTGTTTCAACACTCTTTTGAGTGATTTGTTTCCCACATGAAGGTAGAATTGTCACCGTTGACCAGCTTTCATTTCCTGGTCCAAATATAGCTCCTAGTCAACCATCTTCCCTAAGTGGTCCTTTTGTATCAATGGTATCATCCCCGCCACAAGTTAATTATGTGGCAACCCGTTCCATGCATACATCAACTGACGATCAATACAATGATGTTGTACATTATGTACTAAGGGCATAAGAACCCGATCTCTCCTTCATGACCTCTTATGAGTTGCAATCCAAGGATATGAGGATAGTTCCTTGTCTTGTGTCAACCTCATTAAAAAATGAAACCAAGGATATGAGGACAGTTCCTTGTCTTGTGTCAACCTCGTTAAAAAATAAAACCAAGGAGTATGAGGATAGTTCTTTTACTGTGTCAGCCTCATTAAAACATGAAATAGTTCCCTGATGAGGATAGTTCCTTGCCTTGTGTCAACCTCGTTAAAAAATGAAATGAAGGAGTATGAGGATAGTTATTTTATTATGTCAGCCTCATTAAAAAATGAAACAGTTCCCTGATGAGGATAGTTCCTTGTCTTATGTCAACCTCCTTAAAAAATGAAACAAAAGCATGAGGATAGTTCTTTTACTGTGTCAACCTCATTAAAAAATGAAACAGATCCCATGAGGATAGTTCCTGATCTTATGTCAACCTCGTTAAAAAATGAAACAAAGGTATGAGTATAGTTCTTTTACTGTGTCAACCTCATTAAAAAATGAAACAAGTTCAAGAGCATAGTTCCTTGTCTTGTGTCAAGCTCGTTAAAAAATGAAACAAGGAATCTAAGAAGAGTTCCTTGTCTTGTGTCAAGCTCATTTAAAAATGAAACAAGGTACCAAGTTCCAAGTCGAGTCTTTGATTAGATCTCGTAAAATCCCAGTCGAGTCTTTCACTTGATCTCGTAAAGGAACCGTCATTCCATCCACCTAATAGCCAAGAGTAGTATACTTAGGTGAATGTAATGAAGCTTTGGGAGCATGCACCTATTGGTAAAGTTAAGTTTCCCTGTAGGTTATGTGAATGGAATCACCCCATTCACCTTTTTCCATATCTAAATGAAGCCAAAAAAGTGTTGGATAACCGTCTTGCTTCACCGCAGCAACTTCCATCTGGTTACAGGAGACTCTCTCTTTCATCATGCTGGGGGCATGTAAACCAATTTCAAGCATAGTTTTTCCTCATTTCAAGCTTGTGTAAAAATGAAACTAGTTTCAAGCATAGTTCTTCATTTCAAGCTTGTGTAAACATGAAATTGAACCCAAGCATAGTTCCCTATGGTTCAAGCTTCTGTAAAAATGAACCCATTTTCCATTTTTAACCCTCGTGATTACCATTCTATTAGCTTCTTTCGTTAGATGAGCCTTGGTTGTTTTCAACCCATCACCACCATCCCTTTGGTTGATCATACGCTTTCACTTGGTTGTTTTACCCTTTGTGAGGAACAGTTACAATGAGTGGTCTTATTAGCTAGACCCTTCACGGAAATCAACATGTTTTGAGAAGTGCAAACAACACTAGAACCAGTTGCTATCCCAAACACCACTCATTACTCAAAATGGAGTCCTTTTTAAGATCTTTTCAGACTCTCTAAACATGAAAAGATTATTGAAGGCTTGTCCTTTCCAAATCTTTAATGGAATTGGAAACGATATCTCTCTTGTATTATTTTACGCTTTTTCGGGCTTGAGAGATTAATTTATGAAAAAGAACTTGTGGAGTTTTCTTTTTGTCTTTTTTCAAAATCTCTAAACATTAAAGGGCTGAGTTATATTTGTTGTCAAAACTCTTTAAAAGCATCAAATAGCAACAAACTTGTCCATCTATACAAGACCGAGTTTCACCTTCGCTAGACTCGTTAAAACATCAAACAGCAATGGATTTGCTCGAAGGGTGAAATTATACAACAAGCATATGTTATCCCCCTCAACCTTGATAAAAATAAACAGGTACTAGTCAACAATGACTGGGAAAAGGGGAAAAGGGGAAACCCACTTTATGGTAGCAGGTCGCTCTTGAACATGACACTTTCACTTCATCTCCGTGACTATTTGGGTTGGGTTATCTGCTTGATGGTTATCATACCTATGGTCTATCACACCATCCATCACTTTTGGTTTGGGTCAATGCTTCCAATTCATTCAATGTCGATGATGTGTTCAAGAGAAGTCATCCTTTACAGTACCATAAACCTTCATTTTCATGACCGCCATTCTTGAAACTTGTGTCGTCAATCAAATTGCATCTCAAAAATCACTACACTCATTTTGTGTCATTGATGTGGGGTACATCAAGGCCCTCCTGCAACGAGTCACTTCTTGTCAACATCGACACATTATCCAAGAAGTTGACTTAGAAACACCCATTTAGTACCTTGAGGCTTGCATGCATCAATGGCAGGTTGCTCGCTTCCGGCGATAGGCATACATCAATGGCCTTCGACTGAAAGACTTTGTATGTTGTTTGACATGGAATCATCCATTCACACTGTGCAAAATGTACTACAATACCTTGAGGATAATTATCATTATCGGTGATTTCTCTCGCATCTGTTAACAACTTACATCATTGGCCGGTAATCAGATGGTGTGTTCCCATGTTCAACTTCATATCATATATTCACATGGTTAGACTCATACTTGATCGAATGGTTGAATGAGATTGAAGGCCCTAGATCTAGTTTCATTCATCCAGGCTGCGGTTTCAGGAGTACTAAATCATATGTACAATGGATTTACATTGATGGTCATTCTGATCATGGGTCTATATTTGTAGATGATTGTTTATGTACATGTAATGAAAGTTTATAAGCTGAGCATGGGTATGCCTTCCCTCAGCAATTCATGTAAAATCAAATATCATGATATATGTATTGTAATTGATGTAGGTCACCTTCCACTTTAATACCTCCTCATCACATCATAAAGCATTTCATTCAACATTGGCATTTTTCTGACTTCATGCTTTAGGGGGCAGTTGTTACAGATCCATTTGGACACATCAAATTCTAACATACAGATCAGTGTTTTAGGGCTCATCAAACCCTAGTTTCAGTTGTTTCATGTTCTAAACAAGTCACCCCTTTGAATTCCTCCTTCTCAGACAGTTTCATGACTTGAAGACATCCAGAAATAGCCTCTAGAGGGACCAATGCAGGTAAGCCTTTATGAAGGTGCACTACAAAGTAGTTAAGTCCACTGCCAGGGTGATTTGCAAAGCACTTAAGCTTCTTTTCACCTATGCTGGGTGAGAATGAGAGAAATTCACATAGGGTTTGGGGAATATTCATCTTTTGGAGTCATCTATAAGTTTCCCTCACTTATCAAGTCCTATGAGCTCGAAAATGGATGAGGATTGAGTTAAGGTGCATCAAATCCTCTCATTCCTTCCTACATGAAACTAATTCTAAGTATTGAAGGCCATTCAATGCCACCATTAATGATAAAACCTCATTCATCTTCATATAAATTGACCACTCATCTAAGTGATCAGGGGGCTGGATTATGTTGAATCGCGAGGAGATAATGTTGCATGAGATTTGGCTTTGAAGCAAGTATTGTAATGCTACAATTTTTTCATTCTTTTAATGTGATGTGGATGGGATCCAAGCTGGAGGAATGGCTTTGAATCAGACACCAATGGTTGTAATTCCTTCTTCTATCTAATAAAGTGTTTGAACCTTTTTTCCATATGTTTGTATTGTTTCATAATGTTTATATGTGTAAATTTTTTCTGATTCCTTTCACTTATATCCAATAGATCGTATGCTTTGATCGATTCTTTGTCTTCTATTTTGTTTACAGGGTACTTCTCAAGTGGATTAAGTATGGGAAGGACCAACAAAATTGATACAAGGGAGACGAGAGGAAAGTGGAACTACAAGTAGGTCTTCTATCTTCTCATCTTATCTATTGCTTACAGGAAAAGTCTAAAACACTTTAAATTGTTGTTCCAGATACAGCTACTTATCTAGGGAATAAGTATTTATCCATAGATTTTAAATTCTCCAAAACAAGTAGGTCCATGACATTCTGGAGAAATCGAATGCCAAGTACAAGCGGTGACATGATCAACATCAGGTGCCACATAAGTTTCGAGTGGGAGACAAAGTCTGGTTGCATTTGCAGAAGGAACGCCCTACCAAAGCCTATTGGAAACTCAAACCACTCTGATATGGTCCTTACACCATTACCAAGGCTGTGGGAGGTAATGCATTTGAGCTCAACATTTCCCCATTCCTTGACCTGTACCCAGTTTTTAATGTGGACCACCTTTGACCATACTTCCCACCATTTTTGGACACATCATACATTGTAGAACAACTCACACCTAAAGATTTAAATCCAAATTGCATGGAGCAAGCCACAACTGATCAGATCATGGACATGCAGATCAATAACACCCAATAGCAAAGGATCCAACTATATCGAGTTGTCAAAGCAGACCAACTCCTTCACCGGGGCAAATGGCTCACCAGGGACCAAGTTCAGTAGAAGTTTCCTCATATCCTCGAGGAACTCAATGCAATGGAGACCATTGCTTCCTAAGGTGGGAAGAATGATCATGGATATTGATGGCTAGCTACCTATTCCACTTGGACCCCCACCATTGTTTCTTTCAATTTTTTATTTTCCTTATTTGTATCACAATTTAATATTTCTGGTAGTTTTTGGGGTCCTGAACTTCTGGAGTTGTTTTGAGGCCCTAAACGACGTATTTTGGGAAAACTAGGACCAACATGGGTCCTAGCCTAATGTTAGTCATTCAAAATTTGTATTCCTTGGATAGATCTTTCTAATGAGGTATTGTGCATGTCAAGCAAAGATCGTATGCCAAAGTTACAACACTGAGAAGTTGTTGTACCAATTTACCCAAACAGGGCCTATAGTTTGGCACTTCATCTCCTAGGGTTAGGTTTTTGGAATTTAGAGTTTTCCATTGTTTCTCAATAATAAATAGGCCTTTGAGCCTCATTGTAACATAGTGCAGAGGCATGTAGCTTCCATATCTCTTCTCAAAGATAAGCTACCATCACCTTAGCTAGTCTTATTTCCATTCTGTTTGTAAGCATATTTAGGTATTTGATATTAATGAAATGAAGCGTTATTTCTACTACATATTTGTATTTATGGGTATATTTGTAATTTGTTGCATTCCTGTTTAAATCTGGATCAATTGCTGCCTCAACACATTAGCTTCAATTTCATCTATTAGGTCATAGATGCATTGTTCATTCATTTAAAAATAAAAAACATAAGGAGAACCATACATCATCACTGTCATTATTGATGAGCACCAGTATTGCAACAATAATGCTACAACTCCTGGGGCAGCAAGAGGGTCTTTGCCTCAAATCATGCCCCCAAAGGGAGGAAGAGAGGCAAAGGCACTGTTTCTAGCCTTTTGAATCTTCTCTTTGTCACTGCTTAACCTTCTATAGAAAGCACAAATGGAAGAAAACTACTGAATCATCAAAAGAAACCTATTCTTAACCATAAAAGAAATACATCTAACAACAACCTAATCTACAAACTGAGATAAAACATACAAATACAATTAAAGAGGAGCTTTGCTACATGGATTGGGCCCTAACCCAACAGCTTCAGCCCTCTGAGGTAACTCAGTGCTAGCTCAAAAAGGATTCCATCTTTGTTTCAAAAACAATAAACAGATTACATGAAACTGTTTCAAAAATAATGATCTCGAAGTTGGAGTAGAGTTTACATAAGAAAAAATCCAACAAAAATCCGACCCTAGTGAGGCCCTAGGCCTCTCTACTTATACAAATGAAGCTACCAATAGATTCCTTAAAATCAGGAAGGCTTCGCTCCCAAAACTCGAGATAATCATCAGTCATCCTCCACTTTCTTGGCTGCCTTGTAGTGCTGGATTTGGCTGCTTGTACTCCGAGCTGAATGAAGTGGAATTAGAAGTGAGGAGTAATAAATGAGGGGGATTCCTTCCTATAAGTCCTCTCCTTTGTCCACTTCGAGTTATTGCTACCATTTGTCCACTAGATCCTTGACTTTGACCTCAAAAATCATCAATAATATGCATTAAACACATGTTAGACCACATGGCATCATAACTAACTCAACTCACTCCATAAGCATAAATATAATCAAAAAATCATACAATAAGCTAAGAGAATGGTTGATTTGACTAGGTTAGAAGGTAAAATGAGCCCATATAATTACCCATTTATGAGGCTCATCATCACCCCCATACTGAAAGTGTTTCTCATCCTCTAAGTAACTTAGTCAATCTCCTCATCGTTTATGGCCCTCGTGGCCTCCCTAGCATCCCAAGCTTCTGATGTGGACTGCTCTTCCTTGTCATAGAATCTTGCCTTCCTGTCTATCTCTTCCCACTGCTACTCCTCTTATTCTTCTCTTCTACCTAACAGCAGTGGGGGACTCAGTTTGAGGCCAATCCAGTTGACCTTCAGCCTCTGTATGGAGTGTTTGTACATTGGCACTCTTCTTAATGCCTCCTTCATCCTCATGGGGGAATGATATTCCCTGATCTACAGACTGTGTGGTAAGGTGTTCAATCTCCTCGTGCATGCATGCACACAATCATCCCCAAGTAGCCTTTTCATATCTTCAAAGTGTGCAATGGCTTGTGCCTGATCACTTATATATCTAGTGGAAATATGAGGATTATTGGCAAGAAGGTTGTGTGTGCTGATGAGTGCCATGAGATCTGATGGCTCAACTCTTATCATTAATGGCTCATTCTGCTCTTTTATCATCAATATTCTTATTTCTACTGCCCTCAACTCTTCATAGTTCATCCATGAGGCCATGGCCATTGGTTGCAGGTCCCCTAGCCTGGCATTAGGGTCCCACACATTCATGTCTGTGAGGGCCATGTTATGTAGGTAGAATTCTGCCATCATTGACTTCTCCTCTAATCTGCTTTGGTCACATAGATCCATAAACTACCTATAATCTTGGAAAGGCATTGTGTCTCTTTGGCCAAAGTCTTTATCTAAAATTGTAACCATTGGTCCTTGAGATATAGGCCATATAATTTTACTGGTGTTCTACATTGCAATGCCTCCATGGATAAGTTGGCCATGCATGCTAACTGGGTCTCTTTCTCTTGTAGCTACCCCCTTAGCAATTCATTTTCAATTTCAAGGTGGATTCTTGTAATTGCATCCCTATGTATGATAGCACTCAACTCTCTGCCCATTTCTCTAAGTTTGTTTTCCATATCGCCAATATTGTTAACTCCTTTGGATTTGGCTATTTGCATCCACCTATGTGTTCTTATTCTCTCTTTCTCTAATTCAAAGAATAGTGGAATTGAAATTTTTTGTGGAATTATCCTTCCTCCCTCAAGTAGATTGTTGTAGGAGGCAAGACTAGGTTGGGGATCAAGTTCTTGTAGCTCTATTTCTTCCTCCTTTACTTGTGGTTGTCCTTCCATCCTTTCCTCAAGATTTTGGGTCTCTTGTAGTTTTGACAGTGTCTCCTGTAGAACTATCTAAGCCTCTTGTAGGATTGTTTTTGGGTCTTGTAGTTCTATCTTTTCTTTCCATGTGGGAGATGTAGGAGTCCCCATTTCATATGTGATAGGTGCCTTGGAAGGGGATTCTTTTCCTTGGGTAGAGGGTGAATCTTCAATGGCAATTGGAACTTTTGAAGAGGGTTGAGGTTTGCCTATTTTGATTCTTGTGCTCTTCCTAGCCCTGAAATACATGGAGGCCTGCCTTTTCCTCTTTTTCTTTGGCTTGATTGGTGTATTGAGGGAATTGAGGGTAGTTGTTGCCTCCCTTTCCAGAGTCTTAGGGGACCCTTCTCCTTGTTCTACCTTTTCTGCCTCTTTTTCTCCTCATTCTGTCTCTTTTTCTGTCTTTATTTGCTCTGTTTCTTCCTGCTCTATTTCTTCAACTTTCTCCTCCTCTATCTTAGTTTCTTCCTCCTTCCTTCCTTGTTCTACTAAGTCACCAGAGGCTTCAACTTCTCCCCCTTGCTGCTCTTCCTCCTCACTACCAGTAGGACTGATATCATAGGTTAGGGCCTTTATGTCATCCTCAGATGTTATGTTTCGGAATACTTCCCATGCTATAGGGAGTGTAAATGTATGGGGGGTTTCTTCCACTAGGATTTTGATTAACCCATGGTGAGCTAGCTACTCTGAATTTTCTACTTGAACTTTAGTCCTGGAGTCAATGAGGGGCTACAGGAGGAAGTAGGGGATGTTGAGCTTCTAAGGGGCTAGAGTGTCCATGCCATACCTTAAGTCGTGAAGGATTCTAAAGTGATAACCATAGACAATGTTTAACCTCCCCTCATAGGAAATTTATTTGATTATTTGGTAGCTAACCTCATCCCAAGGATATGGTATGCTAGCCCTTCTAATGCCATTTTTATCCTCTATAGGGGTTTCATTGTTTTGGAAAATGTTTTTCTCGGTAGCCTGGCCAATTGGTTTCTCATCCTTACTCCAAGGCAACCCAAGAGGAAGGGTAGTGACCCTACTGATAAATTTAGGGGTTATCTCCATGGAAAGACCTATAAAGGTGATAGTTGCATGAGTTCTTGTGTGGGGTACCAGAGAGAGAGGAAACTCTTGGGCAATCTCCTCATCAAACCCTCAGAATTTCTCAAAGAAATTCATCCAATTTTCCCTTGTGAAGATGTCCACCACATGTGGATGTGCATGGAGCCTGGTGGAGTTGGTGGGCTCTTTTCTCATAAACCCCCCTGTCATACTGCCTGTACTTATTTTGAAAAAAACAAATATGGAGGTGGAGACAAGGATTTTGAGTGAAATAGAGAAACAGAGGAGACTGTTTTTTTTTTCTTTTTTTTGAATAAGCAAATTTTTTTTATGTATTTTCTCATTTCCTCCTCAAATTAATACCACTTCTTTCATATATTGATATTCAATAGGGGGCATGCATGAACCCTACATCTTCAGACCAAAAATCGTGCTAAAAATCGTGTTTTCTCCATTCAAAACAACTCACTGCCCCTCTTGTAAAAGCCTGTTGTCCCTCCTATAGATTTCCCGTAGGTGCTCCTGTAGAACCCGTAGGTGCTCCTGTAGAAAATGTCGAGAGCAAGAATATGGGAGAGATCAATGGAGGACAATGGGTACGAGGCTGTGGGGGCACAAGGAGACTATTGTTGCTGAGTTATGAGGAGAGAATGAAAGAAAAGGTGGTGAGAATGCGCGGGGAGGAGTACTTATTACCCTTTATGGTTGTTTTCAATTATGAGTGCTAAGATGGCAAGGTGTACGTTGCCCAGATTAGGATTGTTGGCCCCCAACTACTTGGTCATCATGGTCCCTCCTCGTAATCATCCCTCATTATTGCATCGGAGTTAACTCTTCCTCCCACTACCTATCCTTGGCATCCTTTACTGGACTTGACTGTGCGTACGTGTGGGTGACATCTCGGATGAGTGGAGTCAACTAGATGAAGGTGGCCAAGTTACCTTGCCACCTTTCCCTCATTCAACCTCAGCCATCTCATTTCTTTTGCATGACTTCTAATTACACAAATGCAAACAGAGTAGTGGGTTAGTTACTTACCTATGATTCGAATGTATTTACTATGAGGTGTTGTGGCTTTCTCTGCTACATGCCTTCATTTCCCTTTATGCATGTTGTGTTGTTGTGTGTTTTTGTAGGTTCTTGTTTTGTTGGAGTTGAGCTACATGTGCCTTTTCATCCTTCAGATGTGTTGTCCCTTGCTGATGGTGTTGGACTTCTATGGAATCAGTTGTTGTGGCTTTGCAAGACAGTGACTTGTTTTGTCTATATCTCCCAAACAATAGACTGGATTGACCTGAAAATTTTTTAGCATGTTTCAATCATCATTATGCACCTCCCCATAGAAAAATTTTGGTCAATGGATGCACGGACCTCGAAAAAAACTAAAAATGGCTAAAGGTGATGGAGGCCAATTTCTTAGTAACCGTGCACTAGAATTTGCTGAAATTGCTTGAGCATGTTACCATCATCCATATGCAACTCCCCATGAAACAAGTTTTTAAATGGATGCATAGTTTTCAAGTTAGGGAAAAAACAAATTTCTGCCCTATGTATTTTTCTATCCTATAGGAAAACAGAGCATCCTGTAGTTTTTCTAGGACAGCAAGGAAAATTAGTGGTAGAAGCTCGAGAATGATGGGTGGATGGTGAAAATAGACGACAGTGATGGATTGGAATGGCCTTGGCCTTGTTGGAGCATTTGAGCAAAGTAGGAGAAAGTCAAAATTTGACTTCTTTTGACTAGGCTTGACCAATTTTCCTTTTAGTACCAACTTGTTCATGTTGCTTGCAGATGTTGGAGACTACATGCATGCATGGAGCAAGGATTTTTTTTTTTCTCTTTTTTTCTAGGCCTATTAGTTGCCTCAATGAGGTTTTCAATTAGTAGGTCTGCCTAGGCGCCTCAAAGGAGGTTTTCACCTGGGATCTTTCTTCTCTATTTTTTTCTTCTTTCCAACCCATTGACCACCTCATGGAGGTTTTCAATCAACGAGCCGATCTGAGGCACCTCCAAGGAGGTTTTCACCTTATATTTTTATTTTTTTCTTTTATTTTTCATTTTTTTTTCTCCTACCCTACCCTACTTGTAAAACAAAATCACATTCAAGTATAAGAATACTTCCAATGGAGCCATTTGCACATCAAGATGGTAGACAAAATGATGTGGAGGCTTGAAACGTATGCTTTGACATGTACCTGGATTTCAGAGACCAAATGATTTGACTTTGAAAGGATCAAGCATAGTTGAGGAAGAGAGTGATGCTACAACTTAGTGACTGTCTGGAACCATATTTCAATATAGTTGTGATGTCCTTGGTCCTTTTGCTAATCTAGATCATTCTTCATGTCTTCTTCTACCATGACCTTCACATCCCTATTTTTGTTGATTTTTCTCTTGAATACATGGAGTATTTGATGATAACCATGAGGGAGCTCTCTTGATCTCTGATTTTGATGTCTTCTCTTCATCAAGTGTAGTGCATGGTTCTTTGATCTCCTCTTTTGAATCTTCTTCTTCTGGATGTGGTCCTTCAACAATATCAATATAATCTCTTTTTTGCAATACTCTTCCTCAGCTATGGTGAATACCATTGAGCTCAAGAGGAGTTGTTTGGAAGTGTTGTACCTCAACATTGTAAATGGGTTGAGCTACTTCAATGTGTGGGTTTGGGAATGGTGGTACAGGTAGTCGAGTGGGAGTGTATATTTGAGATGGATGTGGATAGGGTTGTGGTTGCATAGGTGGTGGAGGTAGAAGAGAGGGAATAGAGATGTATAGGGGCCTCCAACCTTAATGAGATGCATTCCACTGAGGTTGCGGCTGAGCATAGGGTTGAAATGAATGGGTGGCTGGTTGGGCATGATATGGAGATGTGAAGGACCAAGGAGGAGGTGTGGACCAGGAAGGATGAGCAAGGGGGGCCCAAGAAGGTATATATGTGACTTGGTTGGGGTTGTAGTATGCCTGAGATGTCCCTTACATCCCCTGTGTATATGGTCTAGGTCCAACGGCCTCCTTTGGTTTATGTAATAGATCTTTTTAGTGGCTCCTTCGGCCCCTTGGTATACAACTTTAAGTCTCAGCAAGGACAGGAACTTGTCTGTAGAATGATTTTCTTCATAGATTGAACAAACCTCTATAGAGTTCAATGGGCATTCATTCCTGGGATGCCTCCTGGTGCATCTAGGGAAAAAAATGGCCAAAGCCTTCTCTGCTTCCTCTTGTTTTCTTTTGATATGTAAGGTATCCATTTGCATGGCAAGAATATGTAGCATCTCACTCTTGAAGTCTTCCAGCATGTTTCCACTTTCACCTTTAATGGATGAGTTGGAAGAAAAGGTACTACCCCCAACATTTCTGTTTTCAGCCATTAGCTCCAAAGGAATGTTTTATTCTTCTTCTTCCCCTATAGGTTCTTCAAATATGTTTGGATGTTCACATAAGGGTTCTTCTTGTTTGCAGCCACCAAAGAAGAGAGAAGGTTTGCTGTGTGAAGCAGTGGGGGTGTTGGGCAAAACTTTTCCTGAGTTATCTCTATTCCTATGAGCCATGAAAGGAAATCTTTTTGGTTGGTTTTTGTTTCTTTTTCCCCACACTGATAGTACCTACAAAACTGAAACTGATTAAACAAAACAAATTGCAACTAACTGAAATGAACTTGCTAAAATGAAATTTGCAGAATTGAAAAGGAAAGCAAGGAAATGCAGAACTGAAGGAAAAGAAATAACTAGTCTACTTTTGCTGAAATAAAATTTGCAGAATTGAAAAGGAAAGCAAGGAAATGCAAAACTTGAAAGAAGAGAAATGAATAGTCTACTTTTGTTGAAATAAACTATTAGCATAATGTTGCAAGAAGAAATAGAAGAAAGCAGTAATCACAGAATACTCTGACGCTTCCTTGGCAACGGCACCAAAAAGATGGTGAGCACCAGTATTGCAGCAATAATGCTTCAACTCCTGGGCTACATACTTTACTCTTATCAATCTGGTAGTTCGTAACAAACTTGGAAGCGTCGGTGCTATATGCACAAGTACTAGTTCTTACTATAGATTGTCACTTGGTCAGCTAGAACAAGATCACTAGGAGCTCAAGCCAACTTCTATGGATTCTAGAAAAAGCTCTATATGTGATGAAATGATAGAAAGATTACTCTACAGATGCTACTCTAACTGCAGAAGGGAGAAAAAATGAAATGTAAAGCAAACCTAGAAACCCTAATTAACCAACTAATCCTACTTTTGCAGAAAGCATTATGAAAACCATGAAAGGAATGCCATTACCTACTCAAGGAAGTAAACAACATCTAACTAAACTATTTCTAGAAGTAAATAAGCAAAAAACATCTTTTTGGATCTTTATGTATTTTTATGTGAATTTGACATGCATATAATTTATTATGTGTTAATGTGGCAACGAATAGGTGGCGTTGGAGGGTGGATTTTGGACTTGACAGGATCTAAGATGGTGTGGATGGGTCCTAGGAGGTCTCAGGTGGCCTTCTAGAGGCGTTTCCCACACTCAGCCTTCAAGAAAAAGCCTACAGGAAAATCTACAGGAGGACACAGGAAATCTACATGAGGAAAATAGGGCCACTACAGGAGGCCTACAGGAGGAGGCCAAGAGCAGTTTTCACTATTTTGAGGGTGTGAGAGTGGGTGGATAAGTTGGATAAAGGTTGGAATGAGGTGTTAGGGCACTAGGGTCTACCAAGAATCACCAGGAGAGAGGAAGATGATTGGGTTTGCTCAAGGAGAGAGGAAGAAGTTCTATGGAAAATTTAGGAAACTAAGGCAGAATTGAGGTGAGATTTGAGCGACCTATAGGGCATGGGTCAGATGGAGGATGTCATGGCTGATAAGCTAGCCTACTACTAGAAGATATCTGCTACAAAGGAACTGATACTCAACCAATAAGATCAAACAAGTAATGAAATGAGTGCATCTAGAAAAACAGAGTTTTGCATCAAAGTAGTCTAAACTATGATCTATGAAAGGAAATGCAGAGAAATGTTGCAAGAAAGTAAAGCACGAAAGAAGACTATTGCAAATAAAGAAATGAGCATGATGAAGAAGATCTGAAGCAAAATAGAACTAGACTATTAACCTACTAAAAAGCTACAAACACTAGAAGTCCTATGAATGAGGAAAATTTGTGTTTTTGGTGCAACAAGAGGGTCTTTGCCTCAAATCATGGTCCCAAATGGAGGAAGAGAGGCCAAAGCACTGTTGCTAGCATTTTGAATCTTCTCTTTATCACTGCTTAACCTACTATAGAAAGCACAAATGGAAGCAAACTACTGAATCATCAAAAGCAACCTATTCTTACCATAAAAGAAATACATCTAATAGCAACCTAATCTACAAACTGAGATAAAAAATAAAAATACAAGTAAAGAGGAGCTTGGCTACTTAGATTGGGCCCTAACCCAAGAGCTTCAACCCTCTAAGGTAACTCAGTGCTAGCTCAAAAAGGATTCCATCTTTATTTCCAAAACAATAACAAGATTACATGAAACTGTCTCAAAAATAATCAGCTCGAAGTTGGAGCAGAGTTTACATAAGTAAAAATCCAACAAAAATCCAACCGTAGTGAGTCCTTAGGCCTCTCTACTTATACAAATGAAGCTACCAATAGATTCGCTAAAATCAGGGAGGCTTGGCTCCCAAAACTCGAGATAATCATCAGTCATCCTGCACTTGCTCAGTTGCCTTCTAGTGCTGGATTTGGCTACTTGTACTCCAAGCTGAATGAAGGGGAATTCGAAGTGAGGGGTAATAAATGAGGAGGATTCCCTCCTATAAGTCCTCTCTTTTTTCCACTTCAAGTTATTGCTACCATTTTTCCACTGGATCCTTGACTTTGACCTCGAAATTCATCAATAATCTGCATTAAGCACATGTTAGACCACATGGCATCATAACTAACTCAACTCACTCCATAAGCATAAATATAATCAGAAAATCATACAATAAGCTAAGAGAATGGTTGATTTGACTAGGTTAGGAGTTAAAATGAGCCTATATAATTACCCATTTATGAGGCTCATCAATAATACATGCTTAAACCGTCATAATAATAAAAAAAATCAAGGATACATTAGACATAGAATCCACAAATAAACCAATACATTTTCTCATAAAATACCAATAAAATAAACTCTTATTAATGAATGCAAAATCAAACCTAGTATGGGACTACCATGTTCCACCCAACCGTAGATTGGTTGATCCAAGTCTCTCCTCAGCTAGTCACCCTTGTGCCATATACAAAGAATTCATATGGGACCCAAACCAAAAGAACCAACCAGGGCGTCTCGAAGCTAAACCACCTCACCCTCATCAATAGAAACTAGGCTTTACCATAATCCACATCGGATCACTAGGCAAAAACAATAAACATGTAATAACAAGATTTACCATGATCTCCACCAAATAACTATGCCAAAACAAGCATGGATTCCACTAGATTTCTCCACCTACATCATGAGGAATTTTCATGTCTCCTAGTCTTTAAGGCTTTACCACAATCCACATCGGATCATTATGCCCTAAACCAAGACTCCACCCTCTAGGATTTATCATATATCCTGCCATTCACCGACAAGGATTCCTAGGCCTAATCAAGGGCAACCACCTCTAGGCTTTGCCATATATCCCACCATTAACTGGTCAAGGATTCGTAGGCCCACTGAGGTACACGATACCTAGCTTTACCGTAACCCACAGTCTGGTTTAGGGGTCACTAGGCTAGTGGATTTACGCAATGCACAGTCTGGTTTAGGGATCACTAGGCCATGTGTTCTTTCTTTTGGAGATCCACCTCACTCAGCTTCAAATCCATCTAGAAATCCAACTCAACCAAAACATCAGAACCCCATCACACCATGGTTATCTGAAAACAGCAAGGCTAGGTTGAAAACACTATCACACCTGGAAAAACTCATGCCATGACAACAAAGAACCATATGTAATACCATGCATGAAAAATCTAGCAAGGAAATCACACATGAAAATTGATACCTGCAAATAATCCTATTTTAGTTGTGTGATCCTGCTCTTCCTTGCTTGCTCCTTCCTTCCTCTTGCATTCTTCTCCTTTCTTTAGCCAATTCCAAAGTGCTCCAAGAAAACTCTAAGTGTCCAAAACTGAGAGAGACAGAGAGAGATGGAATGATGAGAGAGCTCCAAAACTAAACTAACAAAAGGTTATATTGACCAAGCCTAAGAAAAATATTTCCAACTGGTCCTTAGAAGCCTTTTTACCAAAGAGGCCTCTATTTTATTCATTTTCCATTATTTTCCTTCATTTTCCTCCTCACATGAAACTTGTGTCCTTTCACCTTACTTTTCTCCTAATTTCCATTAGTAGCATCTAATATTCAATGCTACAATCCTTGCACTACATGTTCCCTGAGTGAACAGTTACACGCTCATTGTTCCAGGGCACACTCCCAATGTGCATCTAGCCCCATCTAGAAATGTTAACCACCAAAGCAAATATATTCCCTATCTATTGGCTTGAGGGGGCTTGGACCCAGGTTCAGAGTTAGGAGTTAGTTGTGCTAACAAACAAAACCCTACACCACCGGCCCTTTCGGCAAAAACCCACATAGTGTTGGCTGCAGTCTCACCCAAGGCACTATTGGGGGATGCTAGAACCAGGCTTTTGCATCCGGAATGCTATGTGATGTGGTTTGAGGCGCTTTCTACAATTTTAGTTCTGAACTGGCCTTCGCAAACCCTTATCCAAGACACTCAGATGATATAGGTTAAAAAAAATTATAAGCTTCACATAACCATCTAACTATGCATAAACTAACATCTAAAATTTGATCTGAATCTTCATAGAGTAATTAAGATAAAATACAGATAAATATCATTCAGTCATGTGTAAATATAGAAATACACAAGTGCACAGAAATAAACACATAATTGCTTCAAATATCTTTTATTACTTCAGTTCTTTCCTTTACAACTTTCCAGACCCTGCACACACAGTTGTAGGGGCCCACACACTCAGTTGCGGACTTACCAAGGTCTTTGTACACTCAGCTGCATGAGCCTTCCCCTTAGCCCAAAAACACAGAAAGATCTATAATTCCAAAGCCAAAATCATTTCATCATGAATTACTTAATTGCCTTAGACTTGCTATGACATCACTTTATGTTGGCTTAGTGGGTCATGACCTAGGTTCAAAGTTAGTTGCACCAAACAAAACCCTACACTACTAGCCCTTTAAGCATCAATCTATGTAGCATGGGTTGAAATCTCATCGGAAGTAGTATAGGGGGATGTTGGAACCAAGTTTCTGCATCCAGAGATCAATGTGATGTCTTTCTATGACCTAGATCTTCCTCTGCACAAATTTCTAAGCCCTTAAGGATTAGCACTGTAACTCCCCTCAATCAGTCTCTAGACCTCCACAAAGGTCTATGACTAGATTTTGCAGACCCTGAACAAGAAAATTAGCTACTTACACACACCATGGATTACCCTTAGATCAATATTTACTCAAATCTACCTAAGTGTTTTATAAATTTAACAGAAAGTGCTATGATCTTCATGTAATCACTTAACACTAATTGTGTTCAGCTAATAAGATATATCAGGTAAATTCACACATCAATACATCATTATTTTATAAATAAATTATTTCATCACAGCATATATCGCAATCATACATAACATAGGTAAAGAGATAGAACACAGGAATTTCTGCAACAATCTTCTTTATTGATCTTCAGTATAGGTTTATAGACTCAATACTTCCTTTCACACTCAACTGCAGACACTACTCTAGGCCTCTACGCACTCAGCTGCAGAGCCTTTCCTCTTACTTTCTCGTGCTAACTCTCTAGACTCCTTCCGTCGTACCCATAGACAAATGACTTCTATCTCCATCTATGTTCCTTAGAATCTCTAAGACACACCTATTTACCCATGGTCCGTGAACCATGGGTAGATCTTCAAAAAATGACTCAAGTTTACATGAATGAGGGCTAAAACCCTTTTGACTCTTAATTAACTACGCACTCTGCGTCCACAATTTGTGAAGAATTTACATATTTTTACATCAAAACTTGGGCTTTTTCCCCAAAACTGACCCAGGGGATACCATCCCAACACTTTATATATCCTTTACCCTTACAATACCATGGTCCATAAACCATGAGCAGATGTCGAAACAATACCAAAATATAAGGGGTTTTGACCTTTGTAAAACCCCTTGAATCCTATTTTACCTAAGCTACTCACGTTCTACTCCTCAAAATGCAGAGACTTACAATATTTTAACAAAATTGACACAGGGGACCTTGTCCCAGTAGGCCCCCAACACAATTATGTGACTCGTCCTAGAGTCACTCCACTAGTACACTTTGTATCTTTGCTTTCAGACTGTTAAACAAAGACTTCACTGGGTGAAGCACCTTCGTGCATTGAACGACTTCCTGTCAAACTTCTTCAACCAAATTTTTTGTATTGGCTCATCTACTACTAAGTTGATGGTTCGTTGCATCTATTGCATACTCTTAAGTTTGCTTTCCATGGTCTGTCAAAGTTTCCCTACTTTTTCTTCCCATGGCTTCATTCATGAAGTGATGATCTGCATCTTCTTCTGCAGCTCTCAATCTGTCCTTGAAGGGATGTCCCCTCTTTCAATCGGGTGAAAATTTTCATTGTAGCTAGGGTGCATGTTGTTTCATTTATCTTTTCATACTGCAATTGCTTATTCTGAATGGAAACTTTGATCTTCTTCACATGTGGGTCATCCTGCATCAAAACCCATAGTTCCAAATTTTCTTCAAACATATGGCTACACTCCTTGACTGTGGCATTGAGCTCTGCCCTATTTTTTCTAATGGCAACCTCGTGTTGCTCTCGAATCTTTAGTGGTGTGATGGACTATAGCTTCAATTGAAGCTCAGTAATTTGGAGCTTCATATCAAAGCGGGCTTTATCCACCTGCACCTTTGATTCTCTAAACGCATCTATCAGTTGTTGCACTTTATCTTCAGAAGTGGCCTATTACTGAATCTAGAGCTTGGGGAGCTCACTGCACACTCTTGAAATGGCCTTCTCCAGTTGCACCCTTCTTTCAGTTGCATCATCATGGTCTTGGAGAGCTTTTTGATTTTCATCGCACACCTATTGACTAGTTATATGTTCCTCCTTGATCCCCATTAAAGCCTGTTGCTCTCACACCTTAAGCTCGTCTGCTATACCCTATTGTATCTCATGCAATGTGTATAGAGGGAGCACCACAAGGTTAATACTGATGTATTTGGGTAGTTGGTAACTCTCTCGTTCTGCAGCATCATTCATATGTAAATATCAATCAGGTAGGAGCATAGCACGGAGCTCTGAGGTGAGCAACAACTGCACACTACCTGATGTCATTGGCTTCACGCTTGCTTGAGACTGGATCGCTTGAACCACACTCACTTCAACCTAACTCACCTAAACCTGCAACTCTGTGAGGCCTGCTTGGACCTTTGACAAAATGGAATGGTACTGATCTTCAATATGACCCCAAATTACTTGTGTCGTAGTCCTAACAATATCTCCAATCTCATCAAGGTCCCCCTCAGTAAGGACCATGGCCTCCACACCGATAGTCTTATCAGACTTGTGCTTCTTGCGTGCACCTCTCGCTCCTGAATTTTGATGTCATTTAAGAATAAAAGGATAATCATCATTTTCTGGGCCTACAAAGGGGTCTTCAGTACCTTGATCCAGTTCTTCGATATGCTTCTCTTTGTCTTGCTTGCCCTCTGGTTGTTTTAATACAACTCCCAACACTATGCAAGATGCATCCACATGCACATGAAATTCCTTATTCCAATCTGGAAATACTAGGATTGGAATTACAACCATCTTCTCCTTTAGAGTATCCAAGCTCTTTTGAAAATCATCATCCCAGCCAATTGTAACATCATTCTTTAACAGCGTCTCCATGGGTGCATTGATCTACATATGCCTTAATAAACTTTCTCTAGTACTTGGTATGATACAATGTCGCACGTAGCTACTTTACATTCCTAGGGGGCTCCAGATTAATAATTATAGTGATCTTAGTGTTGCCTTAGTGGGTCCTGACTCAGGTTCAGAGTTAGTTTCACCAAACAAAACCCTACACTACTGGCCCTTTCGGCATCAATCCACTTAGTGTGGGCTGAATTCTCACCCAAAGTAATATGGGGGGATGTTGGAACCAAGTTTCCGCATCTAGAGACCAATGTGATGTCTTTTTATGCCCTAGATCTGCCTTCACGCATATCTATAAGCCCTTAGGGCTTGAGACTATAAATTCCTTCAAACGCTTCCTAGACCTCCGCGAATGTCTATGATTCGCTTTTGAAGACCTTGAACAGATGAATTATCTACTTATGCACACCATAAGTTATCTTCAGACTGGGATCTACTCAGATTGTTACACAGGAAAATGACCTCCTCATCAGCTCAGAGGAGAAAGCAAGATGACTAAAAGACTGACCAAGTTCATAGGCCTATTTTCCAAGCTAACGCTCTCCAAGAACTAGCAACCTGCTTTATAAAGCTTCCTAGCCATGCATCAGGTGCATTAGTACCTAGGGTAACTCTATCTTTTGCCTCAAGAAGAGCGTTAGTCAATCTAAATGAGTTTCTATGATTCAAAGGAACAAGTTGACCAAGAAATATCCCTATATTCACTCCTATGTCATCGCATAAAAGCAGGGAAACATCTAGATTCGACCTATTTGGAGGAATTACTATTCCTAATGGAGTCTACAAATAGGGAAAGAGCATAAAAGCATGGAAACATCTCTACTTTTTCCCAAAGGAACTCATGAAGGATTTGGCAAGGCTTATCTTCTCATGTTATATATGTGAGGCTAGGGCCATTATGGAAAAGGTCAAAACATTTGAAAGGATGATTGTCAAAGCTAGTATTAGACATTGGCTCTTCAAGAGGTTAAGAAGGGAGAGAGAGAGGAGCTGGAGGAGTAAGGGAAGGTTGATGAAACCGATGGTTGTAATCACTCTTTTATATTATTAATATAGACCTACAATTGTGTTGTCCATTCCATGGCATTGGTATTGTAAGTTGTCTACATGTTGATGCAACGTTATTATTATGAGTGGCTTAGATGTATGTGGTTAGATATCCCTATATTTTAGTGCATTGATTGTTAAAGTTATATGTTGTTATATGTTGTAATATTACGCCTTGTCTTATTTATGTGTAGTTATTGATCTTGGATCTAGCTGAGGGGTCTTCCACTTTGCTGCTTTGCACTCTCCAGCAACACCATACCAAGACATGAAGTAATAGTCCTTCTTCCTACTTTGATTCTCATTTGACTAACATGGATATGTGCTTGTATCTATGGGCCAGCTGTAGCTAATATAACTATCTGCCAAGGATCCCCAAAAGATCCTTGAGGGTATCTCCATCCCCAAAAACCAGTGCATTAATCCATATAGCAAAATTGGTGACTCCGTTGGGAACTACACTTAGTTCCCAGTTTTCTCCTAGAAATTTCCTAGATCTCTATTTCTTCCAGGCCTTCCTATACTTCTTGATCCCCTTTCTGACCACTTAGGACTATACAGCACCCTTCTCTCCATGCTCAGCCCTAGATCTAATCCCCATAGCCTTATTTTTAAGCCTTTTTCCTAACTAATGCAGTCTACTAGTGTAAACAGTGCTTTATAAAGCATTGTGGCCTTGCACACAAAGTGTTAGTGCAGTCACTAACTCTCTGTACCCTCTATTACAGTGTGTTAGCTAGTCATTCCTGATAAGAAGCCAGTTTGTGACCTCATGAGTTGGAAAATTTGCTTATATACTAATCAAGGATCTATAGATGTGCGTGTTTCATTGATATCTGTGTCCTGAACAAATTTTTTCTTTTAGGGAAATAGCTTTACTAAAAAATTTTCATAAAAAAGAAAAATACAAAAAAAATAATGTTTTCTACTTAGTTGGTTAGATCTACATTTATTTGGTTTCAAAAGTTGTAAGAGAGCATTGTAGTTATGTCGGTTGTTCTTGTGTTTTACTGTATTGGATGCATGGTATATATATTGACATATAAATGACTCCTTCCTTATAGAAGAAACTTATTCATCAAAAGTGAAATTTAAAGCATTGTTTTTGCATGATTTGAGTGAGAGTCACACATAACTTCATACGTCAACACCCCCATAGAAGACTTTAACAAAGTACATTTAA
>APFE031022303.1:497727-509745 GCA_000404065.3 Pinus taeda
CCCCCCCCCCCCCCCCGCCCCATGATAGTGTCTGTGATTTGAGGTAACTATAGTGGAAATACTTTTTAGGGACAAACACAGGGTGACTGGGGTGGGCTACCCTGGTACCTAACACAGACAAACCTACTTTGTCTTTAGTTTTTGGGAGGGTATTCATCTTCACAAGAGTACTTCGCCCCTTAATCTGAGGTTCAGGAAAAGCTCAAGAGTAAGTGAAACTATGCATTTGGCCAACTCTCTTTCTTATCCATTGTGATATTGGGTTTCATCTCCAGGAAATGGTGGTTATCAAACAGGGTCATACCGTCTACTTGTTGATTGATTTCTTTAGAGTACTTTTTATTTTTTAGGTGCCATTTTGTTATCACCGAGACTTTAATAAATATCATAGTAAAATCTATTGATAAAATTATTGATCATTGTGGCTACATCCGGCCCTCATCATCAATATATACATCTACTAGGTCTTCCCTCACTAAATGTGGAGGATCCGTCAAGCCCCTGTGAACCGGATTACCCATCTTCAGGTATTCACTCTCCAAGATCTCACACTGAATCAATCTGGACATCCCACAACTCAAGTTTACCAAAATATTTCTTTACTAAAGGTTTCATTCCTCCATATAATCCTCCAATCACGAATCCATTGGGACCTCTCTTGGTTATTGTTTCACCTGTACCTCCAATGTCTTCTACTGGACCTATACCTACCATCCAATTGACGACTAATGGATCGTGGTCTTTTGTGGACACTTTTGGTCCATCACCACCTCCCCACTCAATAGTAATTACCACACCTCTGATGGAAAACCTCGTTATTCCAACTGTCCCAGGTTCGAACCCTATAGTGACACCAACACAAGTGGAACCCAGTACATACTGGTTTTTGACCCTTTTGTGTCAGCTCCTGGACCTTTAATAAGCACTACATATAGCACTCTTTATAACGTTGCATATAGCACGATTAGCATGAGTCCCTTCAACAACCCTTTTGGTTGGAATCCATTGTTTAGTTCCAACCCCTAGGTTCAGATGTCTGGGGGCACTGTTCCCAATATGTACATACTAGTCAGGAATGTTACGGTTCCCTCTCCATCTACAGGACAACATGTACAGTCATTTATTGACATGAACCCCCCTTATGTCAGTGAAGGGAATACGACTAATTACGTGGCTATCAAGATCCCTCAACAAGGTCTCACTTAATCCATCTAGGCACCCCACTCTCAACCTCAAATGATTCAGGGGGGTACTCCGTACCTCGAAGGCACTTATATCCCCTAGCCTAACAACCCCTATGGACAGCCACAATATATGACTAAACCCCAAGGAAATTATTATTCCACGCATCCTGTGTATAATATTGGGAACAACACGATGGGAGGACCGCAAGGATCCTCAAGTCATTTGTCATCGTCTTGGTCTGATTCGAGGGCATCAAACACATTTCCTTTCTTGGCAACACATAACATCCCTAACTTGTACAAACTCACCAATGACCACATCTATCACAACTTACTTTGGCCTCCAATCCTGCACAAAATTCCCACAAACATCTCGAAGCTCGAAGGGAAACAGGGGGAGGATCTGGGTGCGCACATCACCACCTATCATTTATGGTGTGTTTCTAACTCCATGGTGGATGATATTATCTAGATTTGTCTCTTTCCCTACACCCTTAATGGAAATTCATCCAAGTGTTACATTGAGTTACCATGCGTGTCGGTCAATACCTTTGGTGCTTTAGCGATGGAATTTTTAAAGAACTTTCAGGTACCCATCCGCTATGAAACTGCAACAGAACTCCTTACTTATTTACATCAGGACACCACCACCCACATCTTTAATCACATCCATGAATGGATACATAGGTGAAGGCTATTCAAAGCTCCCCACCTCCCCCCAGACTATCTATTAGCAGATTGGCTCTGTAAATCTCTTCTCCCTCAAATCACTAAAGCTGTCACCTTAGGTGGTATGGTCATGGAAGACCAATTCATTCATCGTGCCCAGCACTTATATTTGATATATTTGCAGTCTGGCACTTTATATGATGCCATTCCCAATGCCCCTAGAAACTCCAATTCTCTTGCTACTCGGCAACCCAGTGCGTACGTTGATGGTATCATTGGCGCTACATCTGAGGCTGCTGTAAAACAACTTAGTGGTCACATTGCCCAGTTTTCAATAGACCCTGCTACCCAATCGACTACACTTCCTACCACCGTGATAAACTTTGTGCAGTCTACACAAAAACCTGGTGGTAAGAACAAGAAGAACAAGGAAAATACCGCTCCTTCTGAAGAGAAGTCAACCAATCAGTACAACCCAAAGTAGAAAGTTGTTGCACCTCCTGACAGTGGAAAAGACAAATTTGTCAAGTTGCCTTGCAAAATCTATGCAGAAGACCATATGACACATTGTTGATCGTGTCTCCATGAATGCACAAACTTCCTTTCTCAAAAGGATACTGGCCGAACCGCCGTGGTCCTTAACAATCCTTTCCCTTCTCAGTAACAGCAACATCTTATTGAAACCAAACTCAACCCCTGTAAGGGGGCAATGGTGGTGTGCATCATCCTTCAGCTAGTGCAGGACCATCTACCATTTACACCTTTGAAATGGTAGATCTTCAAACAAGATCCAAAACTTATGGAGCTCCAGTCGCTGATGATGAGGAAGCCTCCTCAAGTCAAAACCCATCGTCACCCAACGATATCCATATCGATAGGCCGGTTGCTGATCTTGTGATTCACCCCCCAAAAGGGGCACTTCATTGCACAACACATAATACATCTGCACATGCTACCTATAACTATAGTATTGTAGAAGATTTGGCACAAGAACGGTCAACTATGTCGGTGCTCGAAGTATTGCAAACTTGTCCAGCACAAAGGAAAGCTCTTCTTTCAAAAATTAGCGAGGTCAACCCTTAGGATTCCATGCTTGCAATTTTTGACATGGACAAATGTAAACCTCTCCTTTCACACCAGCTTGGATTTAAGGTGCAAATATTTTCAAAAGGGAGAGCGGTACATAGAATTGTCATTGAAGAAGTTGCTTTAACCTGCATCATGTTGGCTTCATGCTCACCTTAGGTTCTCCAACCCTCTCACCACTGAAAAATTCCCTTAAAGCTTTCAATGGCCACACTTTCATCCCAAAAGGTTACCTTGCCAACTCCCCCATCTCTTTGAGTGGGAAAATGGTAACTGTGAATATCTCAGTCATGGATTGAAAAATCAACTATAACCTGTTGTTGGGTTGCAGTTGGACTTATGCCATGATCGCCATTGTCTCTATTATCTTTCGTATCATCCTATTTCCATTGGATGGAAGGATAGTCACAGGGGACCAGCTATCCTTTTGCACCCTAGATTACTCCCCATTACCTAGCGGCTTTGTACCCTTAGTCCGTGGCATTCCTGACTCTTACGTGAGTATCAGGATCAGTCTATTGAAGAGATCTTCCTTGATGGGTTGTTTTCCTCTCCCATCGCCTGCGGTTCCACAAACAGTCTCTATGGTTTCATCCATTCCTTATGAATCGACCGATCCTTGGATCCTCCCAGCCCCTTCAGACACTAACTCATACGGAGAACAAATGTCGTTGCACCAGCTAAATTGGCCTACCAATCCATTCAATCTACATCTGAATCTCTGGTCACTTTTGTCTCAACCAATGGTACCACCTCATCTCCCATAATTTCTCCCTCTAACTATCTCCTCAATCAATTCCTACCTTCGAACAAAGCTATTCGATAGATCATGTATTTAGAGAGCGACCTTGGGAAAACTCTCACCATCGTGTTTCGATATCTAATTCGGATACGATGCCTATACACATCCTATCATTTGAACCACTTGAGATCGTTCCCTCGAGTTAGACAACCATCCAAACTTTGGATTCGAAAGGGAACATGGGAAATCTTTGAAGATAATACTCATTGATATCTCAGACAAGACAGGTATCGCGGAAAATATTTAGATCGGAGCTGACTACAATCCTAAGGAAATTGCGAGCTTCACCTACCCTTTTAATGATTTCCCCGATGTTTTCCCTTGGTCTTATGAGGAAATGCATGGCATAGACCCTTCAATTGTCATGCATGAGATCAAGAAGTATCGAGCATTCTTTTTATGGTATTTTAATTGCTCGTTAATCCAAAAAATCCTTGAGTCTCCTTCTTCAGGCTCGTTAAACTACCATGAAGAAGATTGAGCATTCTTTTTATGGTATTTTTCTTGCACGTTAATCTGAAAAACCTTGAGTGTCCTTCTTTGGGCTCCTTAAACTACTACAAAGAAGATATGAGCATGATCTTTTTTGGGACCTTTTTCTTGCTCTTAAAGCGAAAAAACCCTGAGTTATTTATTTAGACTTGCTAAAAAATTATGAAGAAGATTTGAGCAACTCTTTTTCTCTCTTTTTCTAGCTCATTAAATTGAAAAAGATAGTCTGAGCATTCTTTTTAGGGACTTTTTCTCGCTCATAAAATTGAAAAAACCCTGAGTTATTTCTTTAGGCTCGTTAAATACTTATGAAGAAACTCTGAGAATTATTTTTAGGAACTTTTTCTTGCTCGTAAAATGGGGAAAACCCCAAGATTTCATCATCAGGTTCGTTAAACTCCTACGAAGATGATATGAGCACTTTATTTTTTGGGACTCTTTCTCGCTCTTAGATTAAAAAATCCCTGAGTTTTTCCCTTCTTTGGGCTCGTTAAATCTACGAAGAAGGAATGAGCAGTTCTTTTACCTCTTTTTCCTCGCTCATTAAACTGAAAAAGATACCTCGAGTTTTCTTCATTTGAATTGTTAAAATTTGATGAAGATCTATTGAGTTTGTCATCACGTGACTCATAAAAATTTCACGATAAATATTGAGTTTATTTTGTCTCCTTTTATTCATAACAAACTGAGGCAAACATCTCTTGAGCATAGGTTTATCTCTTTATCAAAACTCAGTAGATTAAATTACGTAAAAGGAATGTTTTCGGGTATACTATTAAACCTTTGTCACACCCAGTTAAAAACTATGACAAAGGGACCACCCTGGAGTCGCTCTTTACGATCTTTTAAAACTCTCGAAATATGAAAATACCACTGAGTTTACCTATCTAGACTCATTAAATTAATCAAATATGGAAAGTTGACAATAAAATTGCCTTATGTTAGTATTTTGAAAAGAATTTTTTGGCAACAGTCGCTCCCTTCAACATGGCACTCCCTCAGCAAAACCTTCTTTGTGACGGCCTCTCAATATGAACCTTACCATCCTATGATTTTAGCCTATATACCTCAATGTTCCTGCATCTTTGTATCCTAACACTCTTTGGTGTTCATGAGTCTAGTGCTGCATGGTAAAAACCTTTGAGTCGTGCCTTCTATTGTTAAAGGGAAACCCATCAAACCATCTTGTCAATTTGACCCAATGCTCAAACTATTCTTCAAAAAACAATCATTCTTGTCCCATTTCATGTTGACTGATGTAGGACACATTGTCACATCATTGCCTACCTTTCAATAGGTCTCTTCCTATCGACTTCAACACTCTATCCAGGAAGCATACCCAAAAACACTTCAGTTCCTTGGAACTTGCAGACATCAATGGCAGGTTACCTTGTGTTTGGTCAGGGGTTTTCATTATTGGCTCCTGGTTAAACAATTCTTTGAGTGTTCGATGATAAAAACATTATTCACGCTCACTATATTGTATTGTGCATCTTGGAGACCACCACCATTATCGGTGGCCATCCTCACGTCTATTAACAATATCCATTATTGACTGGTAATCAAATGATTTCATACATGTTCGACCTCAACGCCTTTATTCACATGTATCGAACTATGTTGTTAAGGTGGAGTGGAAATCAAGACCTTGGGTAGAGGCTTACATCACTCAACCTTGTTTCCTCTCCCAAGTTGCATATATTATTTTTTGGAGACAGGTCATCAGAATGATCTTATTATGACACAAGTCTCGCATTGTGCTTATCGGCAAACAGGATTGTCATATCTCTTTGTTGCGAAATCACCTGACATAGCTACTGACTGTGGGACTTCTAGACTCAAGACATGATTTTAGATGTTTTATGTATGTGATGTGTCAGCTTTCTCCTATTCTCGAAGCTCTGATCCTCTCTCTTTATTCAAAGAAAATGACAATTATATAAAGTATTTCGGCCATCGTCTCTGCCTCTGATCTTACACTTTAGGGGGCATTTGTTACACAGGAAAATGACCTCCTCATTAGCTCAGAGGAGAAAGGCAAGATGACTGAAATATAGACCAAGTTCACAGGCCTATTTTCCTTGCTAATGCTCTCTGGGAACTAGCAACCTGCTTTATAAAGTTTCCTATCCATGCATTAGGTGCATTAGTACCTAGCGTAACTCTGTTTGTTTCCTCGGGAAGAGAGTTAGTCAACCTAAATGAGTTTTTATGAGTCAAAGGAAAAATTTGACTACGAAATATCCCTATATTCACTACTATGTCAGCTCATAAAAGCAGGGAAACATCCAGATTTGACCTGTTTGGAGGAATTACTATTCCTAATGGAGTCTACAAACAAGGAAAGGGCATAAAAGCATGCAAACATCTCTCCTTTTTCCCAAAGGACCTCATGAAGGATTTGGCAAGGCTTATCCTCTCATGCTATATATGTGAGGCTAGGACCATTGTGGAAAAGGTCAAAACATTTGAAAGGATTGCCTATTTGACGGTCGAAGCTAGTATTAGACATTGGATCTTCAAGAGGTTAAGAAGGGGGAGAGAGAGGATCTGGAGGAGTAAGGGAAGCGTGATGCAATCGATGGTTGTAATCACTCTTTTCTATTATTAATATAGACCTTCAATTATGTTTCCACTCCATGGCGTTGGTATTGTAATTTGTTTACATGTTTATGCAACGTTATTATTATGAGTGGCTCAAATGTATGCGGTTAGATATCCCTATATGTTAGTGCATTGATTGTTAAAGTTATATGTTGTGATATTATGCCTTGTCTTATCAATGTGAAGGTATTGATCTTGGAGCTAGCTAAGGGGTCTTCCACTCCGCTACTTTGTGCTCTCTAGCAACACCACACCAAGACCTGAGGTAATAATCCTTCTTCCTACTTTGATTATCATTTGACTAACATGGATATGTGCATGTATCTTTGAGCAAGCTACAGCTAATATGAGTATCTACCAAGGATCCTATTTGGTCAATTTAGTATGTCCTAAATTGCTATTTAAAATGTCAATCCGGGAGTCGTAAACTGATGAAGTGAAGTGCATTGTATGTGCAAGATAACCTTTTCCTTAGTCTTTTGTCGTTTTTGAGTTTTTAGTTTGTTTTTGGGTTTATCTTTTGTGGATTCCCTAGTGCGAGATGGCGAAATTTAAAATGAAGTGTGAATGGTAATGGTGATTTCTACAATGACTTTCCAAACTTAAAAATTCTCAAAAAGAAAGTTTCCAAACTGACTATAATGAAATCAATTCTCAAAAAGAAGTAAATGCATCAAAACAATGAACTAGTGACAATGGCCCAGTATCCTTACTTTTGTGTGAAAAAGAAAATAAAATCTGAACTTAAAGCAACTCAAAGACTGAAAGCAAAGCAAACTAAATCACACTACTTCAACCCATATTCTGACCCTTCACCTTTCGACTCAGTCTGGCTATAGGAAGTAATCATGAACAAGCTGAGTAATATGATATCTAAATTGCAGGAAATTAAATTACATAAAAAGGAAACTAAGATTTAACTACTCATTCATATTTCAACTCTTGAAAATGACATAAGTAATTCAATCTCTAACTTGCAGGAAAGCAAACTAGATCACACTACTTCAAGTAATATTCTGATTCCTTACTAATTGAGTTGCTTGGCTATAGAAAGGAAATCATAGAAAGGTAAGTAATATGATGTCTAAATGGCAGAAAAGTAATTAAGCAAAACAAAACTTGAAAGAGATGACAATGCTGGAATTAAACTTAATGAATGAAAATCAGCAGAAAGGACAAGATGATCTCATGTCAGTAGCTATCAAAAATATGTAAATTTGCCCGGGCTACCTACAACAACCTATAAAAGAAACACTGATCAGCTTAACAATTATGGAGAAAACATGAAATATGGATAGTGATGAACATTATAACAACATAAAATATATACAAGTAATGACTACAAAAACAGTAAACCAAAGCAAGTAAGGAACTATACAAAGCTTTGGTGTACAGGGGCCCTCTGTCACCTCAGCCAGCCAACTACTTAATCACAAATTAGATTCAGGAACGTTGTCTTCTCATATATTGAATTGCAGAAATAAAGCAAAGGAAAGTACAGCACAGTGGGCTGAAACAACAGCCAAAATTACAACTTAAAGACTAATTATCCAGCGTATATCAACGCGTTATTTATAAGTGCAAAGGCTAATAACTAATTCGTAGATTTTGTGCTGCCAAGAGACACGTAAATCTCCACGGCCTGAGATTTAGCGTGATGGTCATTACAACAGTTGAATCCATGGAGTGGTGGCTGCTTGATTCGGTTCGCATGCTGGTCAACAGTTGTGCAAATACCTCTAGAAATGAAGGATCATGCCACACAATCCTTCACGTGTGCCAAAACAGAGTCGTGCCACCGCAAAATTCCTCATTTGGCCCTTCCTTTGACCGTCGTTGACCATGACTTTTTATGAGCGATTTGGCTAATCTGAGAGGACACACTCCATGTACATGTCACCTACATCCTGCCCATGTGGCTGGTTTCTCCATCGGACACCTGTAGCATAGCTTTTGACAAAATGGCTGCGAAAACTCAGGCTGGCTGCGGAAAGTGACAAGTTTCCGCAGTTGTTTGAACAAAAAATCTAAACCAAACAACAGTCAGAAACATACTTAGGAAACCATTTCATAAGCTCTTTTTAGCCTAATATGCAATGATTTGACAGCTGGGTGGATGAAGTAAATGGAAAAGAAGGATGGAAAGGTATATAGGAAGTGCAGGTTTGGACTCAACATCCCCCACTGTGAAGGTGTTGCAGGTCCTCATCAACCAAAGTTTAGACATTCCCCCTAAGTCCATGTGTTCTGATGCTCTGTTAGAACATCTAGCCCTAATTTTCTTCTTTTTGGTGCTACCCACCATCCTTGGTTTCCTTATTAGACATTGATTTGAGATTGATCAATGCTCTGCTCAACTTTTTGCACTTTTTCTTCAGTTTCTTGTTTTTCTTTTGCCATAGTCCCAAATGAAGCATGGTGTTATCATGAATAATTTTATCTACTTTGCTCTGTTCCTTGAGTGTTTCATTTTCCTGCTTGATATGCCTGTTTAGGACCTCTAATTCAAATACTTCCTGTTTTAAGGATTGAACTTGTGCATCTAGTGGCAGAGTGATACTCGAACCTGTAGCTGATTTTTCCAATGATTCCAAGTAGTCATATACCTTCTGTTGACTAGGATCTATTTCAAGTGTCTTTCTTGGACTGAGCTCTAAATCTGGTGGAGGAGGAGGACTGCTCTCTAGCTCTGGCCGAGAAGGGCTTTCATCATGTGGGGGACTAGTTTCAATACTTGGTTGAGGACTAGGTGAAGTACGGCCAGCTGGAGTTTTCTCAGGTGTCTCCCCACCCAAATCGATGAAGTGGGGCCGTTTTATTTGTGTTTTATTCCACTTCCCTCTTAACCTGTGGCTTCTCCTCAAGAATGGTGGACTAGTACTCTTTTCTTGTATACTCTGTTTCCCTTTTTCCTTTTTCTTTGCTATAGCAGCCTGAAGATGTACTAATCTTTTTGACAGTGGTTGATAATCCTCCTCTATGGATGGCTCAGGTGATTGGTAGACTTCTTGGATGGTCCTTTTACCTTTATCTTTCCTCTGTTTCTTGTCTTTAGTTCTGTTTTCTTCTTCTTGTTGACCAGCTTATTGAGTCTCTCTAGTAGGGGAGTCTTGGACTAGAGTGCTCTCTTCTCTCCTCCTACTTTTTCTTGGTGTCTTTGGTGTTCCACTTTTAGAGGCCTCAGATGGCTCTTGGAAGTAGTTTCTTATCAAGAATTTTTCCCAGGTATCCTTGTTTTTCCTTAGTTGGTCCTCAATGAGAATTTTTATAAGTCCATGATGATATAGATGAGGTTCTATATTGCCTATGTGTTTTTGGACTGTAATACTCATCTTTTTCAAACTCAACAGCAAGAAATAAGGAAAATTAAGAGTCTGATTCTCTAAGAAATTCATCAGCAGTCTAGCATGGTACATGTACATTGAACCAAAGTGGCCTTCACAAGTGGAAAATTTTTGGATAACTAATAGAAAACTGGCCCATTCTTCCTTCGATGCATGAACAGGTATCCCTTTAGTAAACACAATGGTGTCCATACCTGGGTTTCTTAGCATAATTCTCCATGCCTGTTCATCCATGCTTTTGTTTTTGAACCATCGCTCACCTTCTTGAGGTAAGCCTCTGGCAGTTTCTACTGTTGTCTCAGTCACCGTGAGCTTCAAATCTCCAATCTCCACCATTTGACCATCAAAAGACCGTGCAAAAGCCTTGGTTACCTCTTTGTTATAGCCTTCGAACTTCTGGATGAAGTGTAACCATTTGGCTTTCCTCAGCAAATCCTTTGCTTGAGGGTAACCTTCTAAATATTTCGGTCCTTCTGGCTCTGCCCTTAGTAATTTTCCCATTCCTTTCTCTTTTTTAAATTTCAACTGAGGATTTAATTGCACAAAGGATTTAGCAGAGGGAAGGTAGCTCGGTTGCAGGGTTTATGGTAAGATGCAGTGGCTGCAATTGGTAGCAGGTAACGAGAATGCCTCAGATTACAGGTAGAACAGAGGGTAAGCAATCACAAATAACTTCACAATTTGAAATGCGTGTATATGAAATGAAGACCTTTAATGAAATGGTAAGTGAACGGAGTGGAGGCGAGATTTTAATTAACGGCTACGTACGGGAGATTACACGTTTTGATAGATGGCTGCGGAAAATGCGGTGGAGAGGAGCCGTAGAGGGATTGGTCACATCTCATGAGCACAGGTGGCAAATGAAAGTGCAATCAACTTGAGTTTAAACCCGAAAAATCCATCATGAGACCGTTAAGAAATAAATGCATGGTGTGCGGAGTAATATCATGGGATAGGAGTGGACAATGGAGCTATCATATTGAATCATTGCACATAGTAGAACTTTTCATGGTTTGATAACTATGCATAATCATGACTTTAATTGTTATTTGATAAAAAAAATTGCTCATACCTTTGGAAACTTTTTCATTTCTTGCCCATAGCTTTTAACCAACTGTTCTTTCTTGATGTCTTGGAGATGCTCCATGTCTTCATGGAAATTGCTCAATTACACTTGCATTTTCATGATTTTTGCACTAACATTTTGACTGTGAATTTTGCAAAACAGAGTGGTGGTAGCTGCGGAAATCATTTCTGGCTGCGGAAATGGTCTCCAGCTGCGGAAACTAGGACAGCACCCACTTAACTTAACAAAGATAGTTATAAAAGAACTAACTGAGTGAAAATAGTCCTAAAAGTAACTTTTATTGATGAAATGAAAATGAAATGAGTGGAATGGAGTGAATGAGATGGAGATGGAGTGAAATGGAAAATGAGATGGAGTGAAGTGAATGAGATGGAGATGGAGTGAAATGGAAAATGAGGTGGAGTGAAGATGGAAAAAGAAGGAGAGGAGAGAGAGATTTTTCTTTTTGGGAAAATATAGAGTGTCAGGTGTCCCTGATTTTCACTCTATATTTTCTCTATAAGACTGCCAATCTATGATTGGTTTTCAGGCTTATACAATTTTTTTTCTCCTTTTTTTTTTAACTGAAAGAAACAAAGGCTAGGCTGGTGGGGAAGAAGGATTCTTCTCCACCAGCCTTATTGCATAATTCTCTTGGAACATCTTGACAAATTCCTCTTTTGAGAGTGGCTTATGATAAATTTTCAATCGGTGGCCATTCACAATAAGAGGAATCTGAAATTCATCAATGGTCTTGATTCTTACCGCTCC
>APFE031022311.1:0-17117 GCA_000404065.3 Pinus taeda
TTTCAATACTGTCTGAAGATGGATATGTAGAAGCTCTGTGTTGTTGCAGAATTCCTGTGTCATTTGCTGAATCAATAAGTTTCTTCTAATTGTGTATGTGTTTCTTGTTATTTCCACTATTTCATGTGTTCATAATCTTAGTAAATGGAGGAAAAGAATAGCCTAGGATTTGGTCCAAACACCCTATGCTCAATCTCTATTTTCTAAATATGTTTTCTGCTGGATTAGCCATAGATATGAATTCTGAACTGCTCATATTTCAACTTATCCTAACATGATGAATACTGTTTAAGAATTCTTAACTGCTCTTAAGCATTACTTTCATGTTTCCTCTATTAGCATAGTGAAAGATTCTTGATTGCCTTTCGCTTACTAATTTTCCCACCATTTCACCAACAAATCCGGTATATTGTTTCCACACATGCCTAACTTGCTCTGCAGCAACATTTTGTCTCCACCTATCAATTCCCTAAAGCACAAATATCTCAACTCCATTGCCCAATGGAACAAACTGTTCAGTAAATCAGTATTTCAGTTCTAAAGGAATCATCAACCCACCAAAAAATCAAACAAAACAGTGCATCATAACTCGTCTAAAACACTCAGCAAACAAAGCTAAACTATAAAGAGAGAGCCCTCTCTGGTTTCAGGTAGACTAGGACCTGCAGCTAAAACATTGGTTAGTGGTTACCTCGGCCGTATCCCTGAAGGAGCCAAGGGACAACCTGAGTGATAACAGAAGTCATGAAGCAACTATATGTCTCCATTGATGAAGTAGATAGTTGATGCATTGATGATGTTTCCTTCTATAAAGAAGGATGGTTATGACAAGCTTAGGCTTGTGGTCGTTTATCCCTATTTGAGAGGGGGAGGATCTCCTCCCTAGTTCGGAGGGACTAAGGGTGGAAACCTTGTTCTACACATGTCATGTACTATGGCCAGGAATAATAGTCATAAGCCTAGTAAAGGCATTAGCATCAAGAATGGTGGATTGGGTAAGCATCAAGGATGTACATTCTTCAGTCATGTATTGTGATAAATTAGGATTAACATCATAATTTGCATGCATGAACTTGGAAAAGAATGGTTCAAAGGATTTAATTTTCCTTGGGTTTGGAAATGGTCCTATGAGATCATACCTTAGGAACACTTAGGTGGGATATGTCCTTAGAGGTGGTGGTGTCCAAATTTTTACCTCCCAATATTGTGCTCTGATCTAATATAGAGATAGAGCTTGTTATTCAAGGCCTTTCTATTTTTAACAATGTCATCTATGATGATGTAACTCATCATTGATGCTTACCAATTTGAATCCTTTATTATATGAATATTTCAACTTAAGAGTATCCCGTTGTGTCATTATGGATACCTCCCTAGTTAAGAGGGAGTTTTGAAAAATGTAACTAGTGTCAGTATTCATAATGTAATTCAAATGTACCATTGATGTATTTATTATATTATTTATTATTTATTCAAAGCATGTTCTTCATGCTTATAGGGTCAGTTGAGTCTAAAAGAGAATTTATTGATTGAAAAGAAATGTAATTGAGTCAAGTCCCATTTGGACTTCTTGTAAGAAAAAAGGAAATTATTTTTATTTTGAGTCAAAAAGTCAAAATGTCATCCACAAGACCAGGTCAGCCCTCCTTGGCTAAGTCATCCTTAGAGGCGTCTATTCAACCCTCATAAAAATGTATATATAGATGTCATATCGACCACTTTGGACACCAATCACTCACTCATCATACTCATTTTTTTCTATGTAAGAACAAAAAGAAAAATCAGGGAAAGTCAAAGGAAAGGGAGTGAAGTCAAAAGAGAGAAAACGATTTATTTCTGCACTAAATTTGTTCACATGTGCAAAGTTTTTGTGATTTCTGAGAGCCTATTACAAGGTTGAAATTTTACCTTCATTGTAAGGATTTCTTTTGTGATTTGACCAAAAATTCAAAGATTTGACCAGTGTTGACTTTGACTTGGTTGGAGGTGACATGGAGGAGGCTTATGATCAACCTTAACATTGGTAACCTAAAGTGCTTGACTATCAAAGCCTCGGTAGGGTTGTAGCCTAAGGAAGATCATTATTAGCATGATAGAAATGCAATCTACACCAATAGTAATTATCATCTAGTCCTAGAGGAAGGAGGTTCTATAAATGTTAGTAAGAAATATGAACCCCTATGATTAATAAAGGATGTGACAATGATGAAATTGTTGGAACAAGACAACTCAAGGTTGAAAAATCATGTCTAAAAGAAAAAATTCCTTCAATAGTAACATATATTTGTACTCTTGACACAGAATTGAACTATAAACAAGTGAATGGAAACAATGACTATTGCATGGTGACATCTCCAAATAGCATGTTGTTTATTGGGCTAAAAGGATAGAAGAAGGGTGTTATTTTTCTGACTATGGAAACTATAATAATTAAAGGAAGTTATTTATTCTTGATAATTGAAGAAAATATGGACCGAAAAATGAATAATCAATTGTTTGGGGACAAACAATGTTGGGAACAACATGAGGGGGGGGATGTAATGTCCCCTATGGATTAATTTCCCACTGGAGGTCGAAATAGCCTATCCAACTCCATATGTTATAGTCTTGATTAAAGGGGAAAAACCAATTTTCCAAATGTTTAGGGAAACATTGGGTGAATTTTGGGCCGGCTGGGGCAAAAAGGCCTAAATAGGGGGTTTCATTGCAACCCCTCACATTTAAGAAACCCCATGAGGGAATTTATAAATAGAGGAGAGTTAGAATAATTATGGCATGATCAATTTGGATTGGAATATCTTTGATTTTCTTGAGCCTGAGGCTCTAATGGTTTGAAGACCCCTTTTCCTTGTCTAGTTTCAGTGGTGAAAGATTCTACCCTAGCTAGTATTTTTTAATTTCCCTGATGAAAGATTCCACCCTAGTCAGACATCTTTCTTTGACTAACTATTTGATCTAGCACATTGAGATGTGGTACTTTGCACAATAATTTGTTTGGTCAAAATAATACGGTGGAATTCATTTTTGGGGGCACAAAAATTCAAGTTGCAGGGTCACAGCCAGAAGATCACAGAGCAACAAACCAATCTGGTTGTAAGGTCGCAAACTAGTCGGGATGCAAGGCTGCAAACTAGTCGGTCCATACAGCCACAGACTAGCCAGGTCATAAGGCCATATACTAGTTGGGTTGCAAACCAACCTAACCACAACACACAAACTAGTATGGTCAAAGGGCTTGAGGAGAGACAAACCAAAGAATTTCATAAAGAAAAGGTTTTTATTGGTTAAGAAAAAGTCTAAGTTGCATGATAGTGAGGTTGTTTTTTGGTATATTTCAGTTTTACCTATTGTTGGGTAGTATATTATCATATTCAAACCCTATTTATGGCAGTGAGTTAAACCACAGGAGCACGTTCGTTGAAGGAACAAGGGCTTGAACCTCTATATAGCGAAGTAAGACCCTCCCTAAGAAACAAGCACTATCATAGTTGGATAAGGAAATTACAGTGCAAAACATTTTTTAGGGCACATAGATTTGAGTTGCAAGTCCGCAGGTATAAGGACGCAAAGCACCAAAACAATCGCGTCGCAAGGTTGCAAACTAGCCAGGTTGGAAGGCCACAAACCAGTTGTGCCACAAGGCCACATACCAGTCAGTATGCAATACCATAGTCTAGTTGGTCCACAGACCAACCTAACAACAATGCATAGACTAGTCTAGCCGTAGGGCTTGAGGAGAGACAAAATGAAGCATTTCAAACAACGTAGCCTTTTCTTGGTCAAGAAAAAGTTTGAGTTGCAAGACAGTGAGGTTGTTTCATGGTATTTTTTAGTTGTACATGTTGTTGGGCGGCATGTTATGATATTCAAACCCTAATTATGGTAGTGAATCAAACAATAGGAGCATGTTCATTGAAGGAATAAGGGTTTGAACCTTTATACAGTGAAGTCGAACCCTCCCTAAGCAAAACACATTATCATAGATGCATCAGGAAATTAGACAATGAGTTAAAATTAATGTAGTGGCAATAAATTGAATAATGTTATGATTATATTTGGATTAGTGGTAAATAGGTAATATTATTTGATGCATTGATTAACTGAATATTGGTATCACAAAACTGGTGGATTGTTGCTTCTTGGGCAGTGAGCCCTAATTCATCGTGCATTAAGAACTCATATTATTATAAGAGATATTTTTTTATTTTGGATGTATTTATGTTACTCATTGATGCTTATTGTTAAATGAATAAATTTTCACTATTGGCATATAATATGTCTGATTGATTGTAGAAACCATAGCCAACATAGAACCCTAAGGGTAACATTACCCTAGGAAATTATAGGTCCACCTCCTTGTGTCTGTTAGAATGCATCAGGATCTCAGAGATAAGCATGAATTGCATTTCATTAATAAGATACACATATAAATATAATGTTCATGTGACATTTGGATTCATCTTGCAAGGCCCCTTGAACTCCCAATGACAATTCATATTCACCCTAACAAATTAGTTAGTTGTCCTTCCCCACTTAATATGAAAATGTTCTTGTAAATCCAAGAAGAAAGATAATGACAATTTCCAATCAAAAAATTTTCTCTCTAAATATGGCGATTTTGAAATGACCATAAACCTAGTGGCTAGCAGAAGCCAAAGTCTTCTACTAAATGGTGATTTAAGGTTGACCGCCAACTCTAGAACTTGACTCTAAGGCTCAATGGTTCTTGGAACATTTTAAAATTTGGCTAGAATTTGATGTCTACTTCTGATTGGAAGTGCTCACAAATGAAATTTGAAGATGACCGCAAAATGATCATGGTCTTAAGATGGTCGCAAACTACTGGAACTTGGTTCTAAGTATTAGCAATTCATTTCCCAATTTAGTCGGAAGTTGATGTCTTCTACATATTGGAAGTGCTCACAGATCGTAAATTTCATATCACCACAATTTGATGTCTAGTATAACCCATAGGTCTTCTACTAAATAGTAGTTTCAAGAAGACCACACACCACACTTATGGCTCTAAATATGGTATTATCTCTAACTTTATGATTGGCTACGACTACAACTTCTAATTCTTGTTGTGGTTCAAGTTGGATTCTACATGAATGATTGATAGGACTTGGAAATTTGAAGTCTTACAGTCAATAATCGATAGTACCCCCCTTTGGAAAGCCACATCACTATGTATATCCTTGAATTCTATAAATAAAATTGTGCTCCTTACAAGTATATGTAGAACCAATCCAATATTGGTCTTTATGATGTCAATATTAGAATACCCCATGGATCCTAAAGCATATCCTCCTCCATAAAAAGTGGCATGCACATATGTCCATAGTCCATTGTGATTGTGAGGAGCACCCAACTTATTAGTGAATATTATCATGGGTGCTACTTAAACAAATTGTGATTTCGACATTGATAGACTTTTCATCCCATAAACAATGTCACTACAAAATGAAGAGTTTCATTACATCAAAATGAAATAAGATTTGTGATCATGTTTAGAAAGGAAATTTCTATTTATAATGAAAGGACATGGTATGCATTCAATGGTTTGGCATGTCAAGGCGAGCTTTGGAGATTTGAAAATTTTGGCAACTATTGGGATCACGATCCATCGCCCACAATATAAAGCTTAAAGCACAAGTAATCAGCATGTTTACCAGGTAGAACTCCACATAAAACCACTTGAAGGATGAAGCAAATAATCTTAGAATAATTTCAATCCCTTGAGAAAAAAAACCCTAGCATTAAATGGTCTTTATAAAAGGGAAGAATCCCAGTGGTATTCAAGTAAAATATGCCTATGTTTTTTGTTTTAGATGCGTACAATGCATATGGTGTAAATTAACAAAATCAAAATCCTTATTTAAATTCTCAATATTGTTAGGACACTCCAAATTTGCATTTCTCTCCTCTAAAGGCAGCAGCGAGTCCAAGAAACTTTAATAATTACAAAGAATCTAAAAAAAACACTTGGAAGAAAATACTTGTGAAATAACTATGAATACCACCCACAAGAAACTACTCAATTGGATTATCAACTAGTTGGGTTGACAATCCAATACACTCCATGTGGATGATGGTATCCTTTCCCATTAGATATTGTTTCCACCTTTTGATATCTTGTACCAAAACATAGAGTTCCTTGTTGTAGGTGTGGTACTTGGGAATTACTCAATTGAATACTTTGAAATGGAAGCATACAAACCTTCCTACTTGCTTCAAGACCACTCCAATGGAATACCCACTCACATCTACCTTCACTTTGAAGGGATGCTACAAATTTCATACCATGAGATTTTATGCTTAGCTGATTTTTCTTTTTGACTCATTAGAATCCTTCTTCTAACCATTCCCCCACTCAACACTCTTTCACTCATTGTTATGGCATGGAGTGGTGCAACTAATACTAAAAATGAAGCTATGAATTTCCTTCGATATTATGTTGTCCCAACCAAACTGCTGACCTCAGAGACATTTGTAGGAATCATCCACTTCATGATGGCCTCCATCTTCACAAGATCTATCTAAAGCTCCCCTACACTAATCACATAACCTAAATACATCAAATATTGTTGTGGAAATTCGCATTTCTTGAATTCTGTCAATAGTTGGTGCTTCTTCAAAGTCTCTAGCACCTGCATCAAGTGTGAGATATGCTCCTCCCATGTAGCACTATAAACCAATATATCATCCAAATAAACAATAACATGACTCTAAATAAAGGTGCACTACATCATTCATTAATCTCAAAAGCATAGTTGTTGCATTGCATAGACCAAATGGAATGACTAACCACTCATACAAGCCTTGTTTGGTGTTGGCTTCAAGGGCTTAGACCCGAGTTTAGAGTTAGCTACACTAACCTATAAAACCCTATATCACGGGCCCTTTCGGCAACGATTTGCTTGTGCAGACTGCAGTTTCACGCAAGGTGATATTGGGGGATGCTAGAACTAGGTTTCTACATCCAAAGGGACTATGTAGTGTGGCTATAAGTTTCTTAACATTTTAGGGCTTAATCGGAACTTCTTAAGTCGCTATCCGTATTCTTACATTAGTAAAGCATTTCTCTACTTAACAGATTAGCGAACTGTGCAAAACTATTCTAACATGTATTATTCAGCATATAAAATAGTATATGAGCCTTTGCGATACAATTACAGAAGAAATATATAAAATGAACCCAAAACAAGCTAAAACACATAAATTATGTGAACCTCTAGAAATACATATATTTATGTTCAAATTTCTTCTTTATTGGTCAATTCATCTCAAAATACTATCTTTTTGACCCTGCACACACAGTTACAGGGGCTTCCACACTCAGCTGCAGGGGCTTGCACACTCAGCTACAAACTTACCAAGGTCTCCATGCACATAACTGTAGGATCCTTCCCCTACACTTGACTACAGAAAGATCTTACAAAATAGACTCAAAAGTGTTTCGTCAATTCAATACATCCCTAGATTTGCTAAACATCCCTTTATATATGTATTTACCCTTATAATACCATGGTCTACAAAAAATGGGCAAAGTTCAAAATCCTCTAGATAATCCCATCCATTTACAAAAGAAGGGGCTTTGACCTGCGCTAAATCCCCTTTGACTCTTATAACCTTGTGCTAATCGTGCTCTACTCAAAATGCAACTCTTTTCATGACTCACACTAAATTAGACCTGGGGAGCCCCTACCCAATAGGCCCCCAACAAAAGATGTGACTTTTCCTCGAGTCACTCAGCTGGTATGTCATCGATCTTGTTTTCAGGCATTTGTATGAAATATATAATGGATGAAGTATTGCTTTGCATTACACCGCAACTTGGTGAACTTCGTCTATGAGATTCTCTATAGTCGCCCCTTCTGCTGCAAGGATGATTGTCCTCTGGATTCACTGCATGCTCTTCAGTTTTCTCTCTACTTCTCGGGATAGATGATGGGCCTCATCTGTCCAAAGATACGTCCACATAGAGATGATTTGTGCCTTTCTTCGTAGCTCATCAATCTATCCCTACAGAAGTGTTCCTTCTTGGAGATGGACAAACTGTTGCACACGTGCTAAGGTCCACAGCATGGCTTTAAGCTCGTCAAACTGCAATTTTTTGTCTCTGATCTCTACTTTGATCTTCTATACAAGTAGGTCCTTCTGCAACAAGGCCCACACTTCCATTGTATCTTCGAAAAGTTGACTACATTCCTTGACTACAGTCTTGATATGAACTTTAGCAGTTTTGATGGTAGCTTCGCGCTCCTCGCAAACTTCTAGCGTCGTTGTAGGCTGTAACTTCATCTAAAGCTTTGTAATATGCATATGTAGTTCAAAGCAAACCTTACCCACCTCTTCCTTTGATTCTCTAACTGCTACTACCATTTTCTAAATATTTTCTACTAAATCTACCTCAGCTGGGATCTAGAGCTCTGGAAGCTCATTGCATGCTTTGGTTATGGCCTATTCCAGCTACTGGATGCACGTAGCTACCTCCTTGCGATCCTGCATCACATTATTATTTTCATTGAACATCTATTGATTGTTGAGTTTGACTTCATTGATGATCAACAGGGCTCGCTGCTCCTGTATCTTGAGCTCATCTTTGACACCTTGATGAAGCTTGGGCAATGTCTGAAGGGGGAGCACCGCAAGATTTAAGCTCAGATTTTTTAATTTATGTGTGTTCTCACTTTCCTTTGTAGCCTCAACATGTAGTGATACTTTTGGTAAATGGATTGCTCGGAGGTCTACGATAAGCTCAACTGTCACAGGCACTGTGCTCGCTTGAACCACGCTCACATGAGTCATGCTCGAGTGAACCTGCAAATTTTTAAGGCCCTGCTAGACCTTTTGTCAATACTGCCCTGTATTGATCCTTTATGTTCCTGCACATCTCTTCCATCGCATTGTAGGTGGTGTCACCAATTTCCTCAAGGCCCCCCTCTGTGAGGACCAAAGCTTCGACACTGGTGGATTTAATTGACTTTTGCTACTTGGCCGTTGATGCTCTAGCAATGGGACGAGTTCTTGGTAACCTAGGTGTAGTAGTATGCACTGTCTGTGAGGCAGTCATAATGGATTCTAGCCCTCGACTCAAAACCTCTTGCTCAAGCTTCTTCCAACTCCAACCAAACATGCAACAAAATGCTCAACTCACACTCAGGTGCAAAATCACACAGTGAATGGTCAACAAACACAGTATCTGAATGTGGATCAAGATGCCATATTTATAGCCTTTTTCAAATTCAAACCACTAAATTCCCTCCAGATCTTCCTCATAAATGCAGATTTGGTGGAAATTTTCCCAGATATGCTCTTAAATGTGTTTCCCTTGCTCCTTTTAACGGTAATTTGATATATAATGGAAATGGTTTTAATGGAAGTTACAAGGTCAACAATATATATTGAATATTAAGCTGAAGATTTATTGACAACGACCTCATTATAATTGTAAAAGCATTGAAATAATGATTTGATATATATTGCAATGGTCACGCGACATTGCAATAGTAGCAATGTTGATATTTGGAGCAACGTTTGGAGTAGTGTTGAGGAGCAACTTACTACATGTGGCAACGTATATTATATTAATGTTATTTTTTTTCTTATTGTGACTCCCATCAAAACATGTGCAAGAAAGAAATACCATTGACACCATTAAGCTTAAAATGACACCAAAAACAACGTACAAAAGTGATCATTGTAAGGATGAATATTCCCATTCAAATTGGTTTTGACCCAAAAGCCTTACCATCATATTTGTGACTTGTGAGCCTCGAGCCCTATCATAATATTTAGATTAGCCACATAAGAATAGGTTTGAACAATGGAGTTTTGCAATATTCCAGTAGTGAATGATAATTATTGGGGTTGTGGAAAGAAGCAACAAAATTCAATAAAGGTACCACCAACTTTATATAGTACTTACAATGTCATATATATGGTAATGAAAACTCTTCATGAGTGTGGTTTTGTTGGTAGCCATGACAACTCATCCTCATTTGTTCATAGTAGTGAATGTGTTAGTGTCAAAGCCTAATGATTGGCATTAGCAAGATATCAAATAAAGTTTACAAATAATTGAAATTTCACTGACTACTACGACAAACAAAAGTATGATCTTTCGATACCAAAAAATGTTCTTTGACCAAATTGGAGTAAGATGTTGCATCATCATTATTATCCATAGCAGTGAAATCCAATATGCATAAATCAAAGTTGAATTTTTTCCAAATCTATGGAGGACCAACTAAGGATTGCCTCCCAGAAGGTGATGAAAAATTTAGAGTTGTGTGCACGCTTTACAAAAATGTTTTCTATGAGAATGTTAAAATCATTGTTGGTTTCCTAGTCAAGTATAATAATAAGGTGTTGCTTTGCAAGTGGAAGATGCAACCATCTTATGGTCTTTTTATTTCCAACGGTTTTGTTCATGGAGAGAGTGAGAAAGATGGAGAAGATCAAGAAGTAGACAAATTTGTAGAACAAACATCCAATGTAGTTGTTGGCTGAGCTCTCTAATGCCTCCTGATTTTCATTTTATTTGTTGCTCACGATCCATATCAAAGCATGTATTTGCTTCAAGATATTATATTTTTTCATATTATTGTTGATGTGTGAAGATGGCAGGAACTTTACTTGATGTTAGGTGATCATTTTTTGTTGAAATACTATATTTTCAAGGGTAAATAAAAGGACATATATGTGGATGCTGACAACGAAGAACCGAATTCCAAACTGAGCAAGTTTTGAGGTTGTGGATTCTCTTTTGCAATGGATGTTATTTCTCAAATACTTTCTAGTGGTAAGAAGCAATTGATTATATTGTATGAAGAACTCATTATAATGACATGTTGCACATGGTTCTAAGATGCACATGATGTTGGTGGTACTGAGATGCACATGTTGATGGTGGTATTGGGATGCACATTATTGTTTTCCTATTTTTCTTTGATCTGGGAGAGGGCTTGGCTAGTACATCAGTTGTAACAAGTGTATGGAATCATCCAAAGGAAAGTTGTATGAACACATACTCTATTGATAGCATATATATAGTTTGAAATAATTGATGACTGCTAATTTTTTTTCTTTCTCTTCACTTCCTTGCTTGGACATGTTCATTTCTTCAATATACAGAAAGGAATAAAGAGAGTAGTTGTCTAGATAATCTAAAATATCCCATTATTGGAGGGCTATAATCATGTCAAATCAGAGATGTATAATGCATTAGAAGTGAAATATAGATTATGCAAGTGTCTTTATGGGTAAGATTTATTTCAAATAGAGGACTAAATGATACTTATTTTGTCTAGAGGAGATTGCCTAAACCTTTTGAAGTTGAACCATGTAATCTAATAATAGCTTATTGCAAATTTGATGATGACTGGATCAAATTTTACAATTACTGGATATCCCTTGTTTTTTTCATTGTAATCTAGACCTCCTTGTCATTGATGTTAAAGAGGGAGGTATTTAGAGGTAAGGAGAAATGCTTCTCAGGAAGAAAGGGGGAGGATCAAAGTATTTCCATCGATGCAAAAAGGGAGATATTGTTGGAATTGTTGTCATTGATGGCAAAGGAATAAAAAGAGAAGTAAGAGAGGTATGAATGTTGATGCTTGTTATAGCTTGATGCACTATGGTTATGTGATATGCATTATGAAGTAGAGATACAAGGCAAGGAATTGATGTATGCACAAATGATGGTATGATTCTTGTGAGCGGCAAAGTAGAACAAAGAAAGTTTTAGAGAGGTGCAAGGAAAGGAAATATGATCCATTGAGTTATGATTATGTTGAAGTTATGTTTTGAAGGAGCTTTTTATTGCTTGCATATGCCTTTTGTTGCTATGTTCTATATTTTTTTATCGTTGTCATGCTTGATGGCAAGGTATGTTGCTTGATGATTTTTATGTTAGAAGTATGTGAGGAGGTATGAGTAGCAAGGTATGCTTCATATGTCATGTTTCAAGGGTAAAGGAGCAATACAATTAATGTATGCAAAATTGAACAGGTATTGGTGATGCAAATCTTGTGTTAATGCAGGTATTGTTATGCTTTGGAGGTGAAGGAGAACAACGTGTTATAGAATACTTTCATATGTTGTTATTACATGTTGAATTGTTTTCATATTGATGATATTGCATATATTGTTATGGAAAAGTAGAAACAAAGGAGGATGGAAAAGGGAGTCATTAGTGACATGGTTGGTTTAGAGTTCCTTGTTGGTTATGTATGCTTTCTAGTTACTAATGACATGATGCAAGGTAGATAAATGATGCAAAGAAAGTTAGTGATATAAGGCAAATACAAAGGAAAAGGCATGAATAATGTTTTTATGCTTGTGATGTGTTATAACTGCTTATGTATTGAGAATGTATGTTGCAAAGGCTATGGCTGATCTAATCATTACAAGTGGCTAAAAATAATATTTGGTGAAGCATTTATTTATTTTAATATTCAAAATTTTAAAAGGTGTGAAACAAATAAGTGGAATGCCAAGATACATGTACTTTGACTTCATATTCATGTTTGGAATACCAACAACCATGAAACCCTGTTTATAAAAGTGTATGAGGTTGTAAGGCTAGATGGTTAGAGAGTTAGAGAATGTGAGAGTTGTTTGAGATGTTGTTGATTTAGTTATCTAGCACATATATAGAGCTTATGTGAATAATATTTGAGAGAAGAAGAACCAGAGACAGAGATGGAGGTATGCATAGTTATAGACCAAGTAAACCAACACTATATTTCTTGTATGTATCAGGGGAATGTAGTCTCCTTTCAAGTTGTAGCTTGATATATAACAGGTTGGATCCTATTGAGGTAGGAGCCTCCTGTAGGTTGTAGCTTGTGTAGATTTTCCAGTATATTCCACAACTCATGTAATTTCGTAAAACACAAGAGAAGAATCTATTCTACTCTCAAACAATGGAAACCAATAGATCGATGAAAAAATAATCAACAAGAGGAAGATAATCAATGGCACATAACAAAATAATTTCTCTAGGGAAGCCACTACTTAAAACCTCAACTATCTATTGCATTAATCAGAAATCTGAGTGAAAATACAAAAGCTTGTTCTCAATATAACAATTCCTACACAAGTATGATCAACTCTCTTCCTAACAAGCGCGCTCTAGCCAATACTTAGCCAATTATACTACCTGCTAAGCCCCTATTTACTTGTGCAATTCCTGTGAGAATTAGGCCATATTTAATTGGGAAATCCTTCCTCCATAACTATGCAATTCAAAACTAGGTCATTCTCTGATTGCATGCATGACTTGTATAACTTGGATCATCATACAACTGATAGTACAATTTCCTTGCACTCTAGTCTCAAATGGGTCTTTGTCTGAACTGACATGCATAATTTTCTCATGAGGGAATCCTCAGTTAGCTGGAGTAGCACTGAGGATGCACTAGTGCACCAACTCACTACTAAGCCTCTACTAGTTCCTCTAAGAGTTAGAGCTAGTTTAACTGTCTATAACTCAATCAAACTGTGTTATCTAATTAAAAATCAAATAAACTCATCCTGGACCCCTAAAATTTAGGGAGAACATATACATGACTACAGAAATACTTCCAACTTGAAATTACTAAGCTAATTAAGTCAATAAACCTAATTAACTATTTACAAGTTGCTATGAGAATAGAATTTGATTTTAATTCTCAGTTTAATTCAAGGACAAATTAAACTGGAATTTCTTGTTTCCATTTCTCAACAACCTGCATAAAACTAATGGGAATTGGAGCTTCCTTGTAATTCTTAGCTTTTAGAAAAATTGAGGTATTAGCCTCCTATAGGTTGGAGCGTATAGAAAATCAAATGTAATAAGGGAATAGTAGCTTTCCTTTACATCACAACAATAACAAAGTCTTGGTTTTTTCCCTTTACAGGTTTCCACTTATTTTCGGCGTTTATACATGATGCTTTTATGTGTTGATGTGATGTTTTGGTTCACATATTCATTTTTGTTCACAAATTAAGTTTGATGTTCATAATTTATTGAGTTTCTCATTTAACTAATCAAAATAAAAGAAATTTAAGGTCCACGAATGTACTAAAATAATTCACCCCCCTCACAGTTTAGTCAAGTTTTCATCACTTATTCATGTTTGGCACTAGTTATATACCATATTTGGCGTTAGGTGAGCCATTATACCTATGGATTCATGGTCCTAGATTGGGGGTGATTGGATGTAGAGATATTATAAGTAGTGTGGTTGATAGTGAGTTGGTACATCCAAGGTCTGCACCAAGTTAACATATTTTATTAGATAAGCATTTACAATATATTTTATAGCAAATATTTCTTTTTATGGATACGCCTTTTCTTGCTTGATATCTTGTTATTATGTCATGTTATGTGTATTTTATTAGTGATTATGGCATCAATACTAGTGGTGGGTGACATTGCCTTACCTGCACAACTGAGAGATGTTAAAAGTAGTGATTATGATCCGGATCTTGGGGGCAGGCTCCCAAGATCTAAAAAATTGAAACATCAGAAGAAAAGAGGAGTACACACAATAAAAAAACAATAGAGAAACATTTTTTTATTAAAATAGAGAATAATTGTGAAAGCTACATTGTAGTGGACAATCTGCGCTTTTATAAATTGACTTTTTACTTATAGCCTTTTTTTGTCACAATACCACGTGTAAATTCCATGGGTGGATATCACTTACAATACCATGGGTAAATTGATGCAGGAGTATCAAGACCCTCTTCATTTGTAAATATGGAATAAAAAGTGGGGTGTGATAATTTTCAATATTTTGTTATTTTTAATAAAATAGGGAGTGTTTTAGGCATAAAGCAGTGAATGTGGATCATTATGGGATAAGGAAAGCTTTTCTATTTTAGAACATGGAAAAAGATGGGAAAAAGCCTCAAGATGCTTTTTACCATATGTATGCATTGCATGTAGACTCTTAGAGCTTTTAGTTGAGTGATTATAGATCATGTTTAGTTTTATAAATTAGGAATCCTCAAAGACATTGAAGATCAGAAGAGAGAGAGAGTGTGAAAGGTTTTCTGGTTGGCAGCCTTCGGGCAGTTTGTAAAGGGCCATCAATTCCAATTATCTGGCCAAGTTTGTAAGTAATTTGTTTTATTTTAAATCATATATATATAGATTGGATGATTGTGAAATCACTGAACTTGTTTCATTAATCCGCCATTTCCATGATTGAGAAAGGTTTCTTAAAATGGTGATTCTTGTTCTGTGCATGGAGTAAGATAAAAAAAAAAAAAGTGTTATTAAAGTGGGCACTATCGTATGAAAGGGAAGAGCCGCGCCATTAAATGGACATGAAATTCCTGTCACGTAGATGAAACCTTTATAGTTATTACAATATACGCGTGGGATGTGTGTGCTATTTTGTGTGAACAGTGCTTGAGGATATGCGCAGAACTTTCAATTTTTTATCTGAAGATATATCATTGTGTGTATTAATTTATATGGCCAGCGCAACATCATGAATTGCTTTGGACTGATTCTCCAATGGCTGGAGGATTTCTCTTTATAAGTTTATGGAGCAGTTGTCCGCTGACAGAGCGTTTCTTAGCCATTCCAACCAGCAGGTAACATATTTGTTGTTGTAACTATACATCTGTACGCGTGGAGAAGGTAACATCTAGTACGCTTAATCGTGTGCATGGAGGCCAAAATATTAATACAATAACATTGCATAACCTGTGGATTTTAATCCCTATACATGCGTTGATCCAAAATGAAATTCGAGTCGTTGTTCATGTTAATCTAATTAGTATCCTGCATGTGATCTCTGGCAATTATGTTGAACGATGTATGGAATTAACCAGTAGGTAACATATTTGTTGTCGTAACTATACATCTGTACGCGTGGAGAAGGTAACATCTGGTATGCTTAATCATGTGCGTGGAGGCCAAAATATTAATACAATAACATTGCATAACCTGTGGATTTTAATCCCTATATATGCGTTGATCCCAAATGAAATTCGAGTCGTTGTTCATGTTAATCTAATTAGTATCCCGCATGTGATCTCTGGCAATTATGTTGAACGCTGTATGGAATTACCATTAATTGCGTGGGGAATTATGCTGAACGATGTATGAAAGTTTGGTATCATAGATTTGATGTCGCTGTAAAGATCACGGTTTTCAACTTATTTGGCTAGAAAGTTGGTTTGTGGGATGGTGATATAGTTGAAACCAGCACTCAATCGACTATGTTTAGGCTCGAATTCATTCTGGTTTTGAATGGAGAGTCAGAATAAAATTGCTCTTTTTTTTCTGCCTGGGAATCGAACCTTGGTTGTTGAGGCAAAGGTAGTGAGGAGCGCGCATGGGTTTTTTTTTTCATCTTATAATTTCATAGCTATTTGTGCAGAGTAATCATTATAAAACCCAGTGTGGCTATCATCCGAAGACCGATTGTTAAACGCTGGTTTTCATTATTTGTGTTGTGAAAGTAAGTATGTTGATGCTCCTCCTGTGAGCGGTGTCATTAAAAGAAATTCTGGGGGAATATAGAATGGAACGCTGATATTTAAATGAAAAAAATCCATGAAACTCAGAGTAAGTGTTTAAATGAATGAAAAGGTTGATTACTGGGCTGAAACATATTGAAGGTAGCTTCCGCAATGATAATGGCAGGGGTTGAATTTGCATGGTGTTAATATTTATATGCTGATTGCATGTGGATGTGCAGGACAGTAGAGGAAGATTCTGGGTTATTGCGGGCTTGGCTTGCATCAGGTGATAGGTATTGTAGACCAGCCCTGAAATAAGTGGTATCAGAGCAGGAATAGCTCTGTTTGAAGATTCAATTTTTTTTAGTTAAGTTAATTGCATGTGATTTTTGGAACTGACGAATATTATAGCAGAGAGTGCAGTGATAAAGGAGTCCAACAAAGGGATTTTAAGTGAATGTGGCAGAACCTAAGATTCAATAGAGGTTGAATAAAGTTGCAGATTAGAGAAGCCTACAGGAGCAGTGGAGGATGCTCGAAAGGTTTCAGAAGAGGACCAATGATTACCAAAAGACCAGATCTGGAGGGAAGGATTGGTGAGGTAAGTGGCAGCAAGAGAGGTTGTTGTGGCAGAGGCTTCATGCAAC